>JAXCEX010000125.1:0-77640 GCA_038382965.1 Ceratocystis huliohia | reverse complement strand
GGTTGTGCTTAATGTAATGGTGTTGCATAACCGAGAATAGGTGTTAATAATAATATACTTACTTGCGCTAGAAAGTTGCTCAAACCAACATTAATGGGGTCTGTAGAAAATGCCCCGCCCATAAAAGCACCGGCATTCAGTCGATCCTTGTTCAAATCCCAGGCAGTTTCATCGTTCAAGTACTCTAGAAAACCATCTACTGCGTCTCCGACAGCGATGACATCAATGAGGGTGTCGTGGGCAATCAACGACGGGACAGCTGTGTTCATGAGATAGCGGAGGTGTCTTTTCCATGTTTCCAGCTGCGGCACAGCGTTGAGCTCCCCATCATATTCCTGGCCGTTAAAGGCGGAGCTGGCCAGTGGAACGGCCTGGGCCATGGCCGGATTTAGGGCTCGCTTGCCCTCGGGCCACCACCAGTTCCCACCGAGATTGGCGATGATAATGCCAGGAGGGCTGCTGTCATTGGGGGTGCTTTGTTGCTTGGCAAGGCTCTTTACAAGGGAAACTAGAGAGCCCTCGTTAATGCCACCCCGGCCCCCAATGATGCGGTGAGAGAGGACGCCCAGGCTTTGTGTGCTTTCGCCAAGAAAAAGGATAACACGGCGACGCTGTGCGAGATCTTTGGAAACAAGAATGGGGATGTGTGGCTGGCTGGGCGATTTTACTTCTAAAGGGAGACGAGCAGTTTTGAGCCCTTCGCCGTGAAGGCGATCGATAATGATAGATTCGAGGGCATCTGAGACAAGTGGGAGAGAGACGTTAGTGCTGACAGGCTACTCGGATAGCAACGGGGGTGGGGATATCGTGCTCTGCCGTGAGATACCATTGAAGTGGAAGCACTGCCGTTCATTAATGCGGTCGTTTTTGCTTAGGTGGAATCTGAAGTAATTGTTGGGATTATCGAGTGAGCGAACTTCGTCAATATCGTTGACGAAGTATCTAGTGGCTGTCATCAACAACTGACCTCGCATCTTCTATTTTGTTTCATGGTGCTAGCAAGCGATGACTCACCCAAGCTCTGCCAAAGTATTACCAAAGATGATGTCCCGAGGGAGGCCTTCCCACGTGCGGCGGAACATGGCGAGAGGAAACTTGCGGGGCGGAAATAAGGTAAGCACGAGAGGGAATAGTTGTCGTAGTCAAAGTTGCGGTTTGAGTTATCTAGACAGAGAGCTGTTGAACAGCCAGGGCGAGAAGTGAAGGGAGAGAAGAAAAGAAAACCTGGGTGGTGGAGGGCTGCAATATAATATTGCGTAGCTTAAACATGAGATGGAAAGTAAGGCAGGCGCAATGCAAATGCAGCTGAATTCTTATGTCAGAGTAATTGCCGTATTTGTTGAGTGAAACTACAGCAAAGGGGGGCTGCTGGTGGCATAGCTGGGCTGAGAAAATCGCAAAAGCTAGAAAAAAAAAGGCAATTGCAGTATTGAATGTAGTACAAACAAACGATAGTAATATCCTAAACAGTCATCCGAAACATAGAAGCAAACAAATTGGATAGCCAGCAATTGGGACGGTTCATTTCCCTCCATGACATCTAGTTATTATATGGTGACAAGCCAGTCGCGCTGGCGATAATTTACTGACCATATCCCCGATTCACAAAGCGGTTGATTGAGCTACCACCAAGGGTCAGCCTGCTCATATCCAGACCAGCCAAGACATCCGCCATGGCCGAAGTTGAGACGGAATCTGGCAAGGAGAGTGGGCTTGGGTTAGCAAGGTACGTATGGAGATTTTTGTATGGCAGTAGGAGAGGGCTTACTTGAGAACGACTCGCCATCGAGATCGCTAAAGCTGCTGCCCATATCGCTGCTTTTGGAGCTGACTTTGCTGTTCTTAACCGAATGATGGGGGTCCTTCTTTGCCTTCTTTGTGTCCGAGCGAGTAGCCGTGCTGCCTTGATTGCTAGGCCCGGGCATGCGGGCGACGAAGGAGCTGTTGTTAGATGAATCGGATGCCTGCGACATTTGATAACGGTGCTTATTGTGATGGTGCTTCGACAACGCCGTGTTGGTTCTGCTAGCACGGCGATCTGATGCTTCTCCTCGGAGGGTAGACGTCATGGTCTGGCTGTGAAGAGGGCTTGTCTCTGAAGAGTGGTCGACATGAAAGGCAGGTTCACTATCGTCTTCGTCGTCGGCGTAGCGTGCCGCCTTGTCGGTGCCGTAGGGAGGCGGGCGTCGGACGATTCGGGACTGGCCGGGGCTAGATGATGCGTTTGATGACTCGTCGTTGTCGTCGTCGTCGTCGTCGTCGTCGCCATCATCATGGTCACAGCCGTCGTTGGTATCGCGGTCTCTGTTATTGTTGTTGTTTCCACTAGCATTGAAATTGTCGTCGTGGTGATCATCTGGATCGTTGTTGACGGCGTAGGCTGAGGTTTGGTCTTTGGCATCTTGCACGCCGCTATATTGTCGTCGGGGCTCTGCACGATCTAGGGAGGGGGGCTTTTCCGATGACCCAAGGCGCGTAGATGAATGGCTGGCGGGAACGCCATTACGCAAAGACGGCGGGTGTTTGTTGAAGCTGGCAGCCCCAGAGCCGGGAAATGGCGGCGTTGCCGAGATGTCACGCACATGGGAAGGCACAGCAACAGGCTGACGAGGTCGGGAACTAGGATCGGCAGCAGGTGCTGCAGTAGTACCAGTAGCAGGCCATGGTGAGCTTTTCAATGCGTTGGTAGCGCGGCGCACTTCGGCCTTTAGGTGGGATGCATGGCGCTCATTGAGGTAGTTCGCCTGGCGAAGAAGAAACTCAGCAGTTACATTGAACTGAGCAGCCCTAAGGATGTATTCTGGTTAGCAAGAATCTGTATTTTTATTTGCATGGGTATATATATATATATATATACAAGTGCGTATGCATATGTGTACGTGTGTCTATTATACTTACATCTCGTTCCCTATATTATGATGTCATTAGATGTGGGTCAGTTAAATACATCGAAGGAAGCTTGCTTTAACTCAAGGGTTCAAGCGTAAACTTACAGTCAACATCAGCCTTCCCGCCCCTTGTTGTGAGGATATTCCACAGAGCATTGTCCTTGGTAGAGTCCCACTCATACTAAGCACAAATGGGGAGCATCGAGTTAGCAAGTGACGTAAATATTTTGCAGAAGTAGCGCCAAAGGCTTACTGGCGGTGGGTCTATAAAGTCGGCTCGTGGTCTAGGCACTCGTATAAAGACGAGACAGTTGTTGTTGTTGCTGTTGTTGTTGCTGCTGGACATTGTAGGAGCGATAGAGCGTGTGGAATGGGGTCTGCAGAGGAGATGAAGAGGCCGAGCTGTAGAAAATAACTGAAAGCTTGGTGGTGAGAGATAGCCACCCTGTTGTACTGCATGCAGCAGCCAACCAGTCAGGAGGTCTTATCTTATCGGGGGCGACGAGCTAGGGTTAAGAAATAGGGTTATCATGCTGACTGGTCAGCTCACAGACGATAGCAGGCTTGCAAGCTGCAGACCATGTTTAGGCGGCAAGAGGAGAAGGGCTTTATATTTTGCTTTTGCCTGAACTGGGCGACTTTGTGGAACTAATATACTAGATTGGAGGCCGCCGTGAAGTCCAGTTTAGGGGTTTGTGAATTGTCTGTGAGGTGTGGCTTGGCTGGGAGAATTATGGGGAACACTTGGGAGGGACCGAGGAACCAAGATAGGATGTCGTATTCTACAGCAAGAGGGAGAGGCAGAGAGAGCTATGACAAAGAGGAAAGTGTGTAGTAGAGGGGTAGAGGGCGGTGTTCTCCTGAAGTGGTGTAATAGACGGGAGTGTGACTTGTGCGAGCTTTGGGTTCTCTGGTCCAAGCTACTTTGGGTTCGTCTTGATGGCGGGCCTCCGCCCTAGAGGTGACGTTCCGCTTCCGCTTGGAGAAAGTTGTCTCCATTAGAGTCTTGACTTCCCGCCCTCGTGTCTCTTGCGGCTTCCAAGCGGTGTATACGGTCTAAGACAAGCGGGAAAAGCGGGGCCGGAAGGCAAAGGAGCATTGGTCAAGGGGATCGGGCTGATCTGTGGAACGGATAAGCGGTGAAATACAAGCACGATGAGTTTCAGAAATGCAAGCTATTGTTGTAGGTAATTTGTATATTTATGTATATTTAAGGGCTAGAATTTTGATATCAGAAATATGGTATGAAGTTAAGGGAATGTGCCATCATCACGTGATAACGTGACACACAATACAACGTAATTTAGGCCTGGTCTTTTCATTTTTTTTCCTTTGGTTGCCATTATGTGGCATTCATTATAGCTTTCAATCAGTCGGGGATAGAATAGAGACTGACTCTCTTTTTTTACATTAACCTCTGGTTTCCCCTTACCCCTGCTTCGAACTCGCCTCCTTGACCCTTGAATCATAATCCGTGTCTGTGCTATACGGGCTGTTGTATGAGTGGCGTGGCTGCTTAGTAGCCTAGGCTGAAGCTTTATATACTGGCGAGGAGCTACTACAATACTCTCTCGCTTGATAGATAACCTAACAACACCGCTGATCATAAGCAACACATCCCATCACATTATCTAACAAACGAGAGCAAATGCTGTCCTCGTACGCGTGGCAGGGCATGGCTTCCCGCTGCCGGTTGCTCTTCCGTATCCTGGTTTCCACTCGCCGTGGCTATGTGTTGTTGATGCTATTTTTATTCGTATTGACATTTCTGTGTCTGTCACCACTGACATATGGCTACGAATTCGGTAGTCTATTGGTGGAATCGCCGCCTCAAGAAGAACAAACACATGATAGCCCCGTTCCCGGATCAGTCTCCACCCCGCCCGACGTTGACTCGCCCGCCGACCCTCTTCGGGCCCCGGCCTGGTCTAGCCCGGTGGTCCCTGAAGGCGCGGACTGGAGCCGCTTTGCCATTGTGCAATATGCAACGAACCTCGACTATCTCTGTAACTCCTTAATGATCTTTGACTCATTACGGAAGCTCAATACTAAAGCTGATTTGGTGCTTTTGTACCCGGAAGATTATGCCCCTGTCAACATCAAAAGCCCTGAATCCAAGCAGGAGAAGCTCATTGTCAAAGCTCGTGACGAGTATGGCGTAAAGCTACACCCCATCAAGGTCATTCGTCGAGCCGTGTCAGACTGTGAGTAGACTATCTAGCACTAACAATCCAATTTAATAATCCGATAATGCGCAGCACTCCCTGCGCCATCGCACTTGACCCTCAAGTGATCCTTTAACTAACCAGTGCTATAGCCACATGGGCCACTTCGTACTCCAAGCTCTTTTCCTTTAATCTAACAGCTTATGACCGCGTGTTATCCGTTGATTCGGATGGCTTGGTGCTGCAAAACCTCGACGAGCTCTTTTTTGCCCCGCCAGCAACTGTTGCCGCACCACTAGCATACTGGCTACGGCCTGAAGAGGACGTGCTCTCTTCGCAAGTGCTACTGATCCGGCCGTCGACTGAGGAGTTCGCCCGCGTCAGCAAGGCCATTGACGCTGCCCGCGATTCGGATTATGACATGGAAATCATCAACAGCCTGTACCGCCAGACTGCCCTCATCCTTCCACACCGGCCATACGACTTGCTCATCCATGAGTTTGGTATTCTCTCTAATGCTGAGCACGCGCGATATCTGAGCAATGCAGACAACATACCATCTGACGATGCCGTGCTAGAGCCGTGGGACCCATTGCTGGCCTACAACGAGGCTAAGTATTTGCACTTTTCCGACTGGCCTATGCCCAAGCCGTGGAAAAGGCCCACACGAGCACAGACTTTGACGTTCCAGCCAAAGTGCGTGGAGAAGGATGGCGCTATGGTTGACTGCACGGCGCAAAGGTTGTGGGTTGGTTTCTATGAGGAGTTTTTGGTCCAGCGATCGCGGGTATGTTTGGGCACGTGAGGTCTGGACTGACGTCATTATTGTATATTTATTGCCTCTTGGCCTTGTTTCTATTGCTGTTTCTTCTCATTTTTATTTGCCGCTATTGTGTGCTCCCATTAGACCTGGAACTGCGTTGCTTATGCATAGTATTAGAAATATCTAATCAGATTTTTTCCCTGTGTCCGTTGATGACCTTCCTAATGTACAAAATATGTCTTTCAACATCATGCAATTAATTAGCTGCTTCCTCCATCCCATCTTGCCCTACTCCCCGCGATCCCCCGACCCCCTCGCTCCATGCTCCTTCTGCACCCCCTGCTCCACAGCAGCCTCTTTTTTTTGCTTTGACATATCTGCCTTGACTGCCCCATCATGCAGCACCCGGTCTAGCTCTCGCTCTACCTCTCTAATACCCTTGCTTGCCTGGGCCTTGGCCATGTGGCGGCCGCCCTTGGTATGGTGGTATCCCTTCATGGGCTTTTGCATCGGCACTGCTTTGCCCAGTGCGTTCATCTGCAGATTCACCACTTCGGGCCGCTTTGAGCTACTGCGCGTCTCATCTGCACGGGCCTGGCGGCCCTTGACACCGCCATCCTTGACGACATCGCCACGACCCATACGGACTCGGTTTTCAGTGCGAGTTTTGGCTCCGAGCGCCCACAAATCACCCCAACGAATCTTCCGTGCATCGTGGTATGCCGTCTTGCTGAACGACTTGGAAACTGTCCACCGTTCAAATTTTCCCTCAGGGGTGCAAAGATCCATGGATACGTGACCGTGCTTCTTTAGCGGGGGCCGGATATTCCGCGGCAATGCCAGTGCATGGTAGTCGGTGGCGTCCTTTTCATAACCCGTGAACGCACGCTCTGCCGACTTGGCATTTTGCTCAAGTCCTGGCGGCCCCATAGTACCGCGTTGGATTGCTACGTAGCTAAATTCGACATCGTCGCTGTTGCGGTGCTTGGCCTGCATGATGCGCTGTAAATACGGCGGCCGGATGTAGCGCTGGGCAAAGAAGCAGAAATCCTTCCGCCCTAGACTCTTGCCTTCAACTAGATACAAAGGACACTTGCGTTGAGTTGTACAAGGTGCAACGACCATACCCGGCTCTTTGATACGGGTAAACGAGTCAGAAATATCCTCCTCCTGAGGTTCGGCTCCAGGCGTCTGAAGGAACTCTGATATGAAGCGTTGGCGCGCATCGGCCACGGCTTCAAAGCCACGAGGATGGGCCTTTTCAATGATGACCAGGACTCCGCCGTCAGGGTTCAACAGAGACCAGAGCTGGTTAACTACGGCACGGCGCTTATGACCCTCTTCGACATGCAAAAGCTGATGTGATGCCAAGACCACATCATAGCGCTTTCTAGTCTGCGGTTTCTCGGGCCCGTCAAGTACGCGGTCGGCGTTTTCTGCTGAGTGGACGTAGTCTGGCATGCGGGGGAGGAAACTGGTGTTGTACATGAACTTGGATAAACGATCCCGTAAGGCTTCGGAGCCGGCAACCACCGATTTGCGCGTTATCGGTTTGCTGTCCTTTGGTACTTCACCTTTTTCATGGAGTGTCTGCCACTCAGCGCCAAGTATTTGCTCCCAAGCGATGATACCAGCACCAGCACCGCCCACATCCAGGACTCGGGGACCTTCATCGCCATTCTTCTCCATGAGTCCCCTGATCCAGCTAGATCCTAATCTTTTGCGCAGCTCCACTAACACACCAAGAATAGATGCGTAGACAGGCGGAACGTACGCCGCCATCACCGCATCGGCATCAATAGGTTGCATACGACGGTGCTGCATCTGAATAGGAATTGCCTTCATTTCTACTGTCTTCATCCTCTGTGGCGTCACAGGGCCATGTGGTAAGCCGGGACCACCAAATAGCCTTTCTGCTGCGAGCTTGATATGGCTAGGGGCTGTGCGTTTGAGGATATCTGTAGTATGTGAGACTAGGCGGTCTGCCGGTAGGTAGACGGTTGAAGGCGAGATGCCGAAGCGTGCGTCATGGGTAAATGGGTGTAGGCGAGAATTGGTAAGTGGATCTGGCAGTTCACTGTCCCACTCCTCATCTTCATGTCGTTCTTCTGTCTCCTGTGCAGCTCCTTCCTCGTCTACCTCCTCGCTAGACCTTAGCTCTTCAGCTATTCTCTCTTCCGTCTCCTGAATTTCCATCTCGGCGGCTTCCTTGTCAGCTAGCTCTTTGGCAGCTTTAAAGTCTAACTCTAGCTTCTTCAGCGCATCGTATTCGCGTTGGTTGCGGGCAACAATCTCGACATAGTTAGATTCGTGCTTGCGATCCTCATGCCGTTCAGCGGGGTATGACTGCTGATGACCATCTTCACGGACTTCTGTCGCCTGGGTGTTGTACATTTCGTATGGCCCTGGTATCGGCGCATCTAGCGCCTCGTAGTTGTCATGTGACGGAATCCCTACGTCATCTGGGGTGGTCTCGCGCAGAGGTGGGCCGTATAGCCGGACATAGAGTTCGTATTCGTCCGGTTTCAGATAGCCCTTGGGCAGCGTATCACGAAAGCGCTGCTTTGCATCACGCACGGTTTGCTCTACATCCTTCCCAGATGCTGCCACAGCCGCAACTTTCTCAGTATTGGCGGAGGATAGACTGGGTGTTCGGTTATCGTTTTTCTGCTGCAATGTGTAGGAAAAGCTCCTTGTGATTTGTGTGCTTTGTGCGTGTGGGTGCAGATGTACTGCCACAATGGGATGCCTTGTTGTACAGGACCGGATAAGAAGACCTGAGCGGCGGATAGTGCAGAAAGCTGTAAGCTGGCGCTGTGGCGCCGCTCTCTGAGCCGATAGCATTGCAAACAAAACAAGGCACAATGGTCAATAAGTTGTTTCTTGCAGCTTTCTCAGAGATTTGACGTCAATAAGCAGGGTATGTTAGAGCTTTCTTTTGTTAAAAATCCCCGATAAGCTGTGTCACGTGAGGATAAGAACTTTAAATGTTGGTAAATGCAAGGAAGCCGATTGGCTAGTACGTGTACTTGTACTACCAGTAATGTCTTTAGGGTTTGTGCTGTGACTAAGCATATTGGGTTATGTTTTTTGTTTCGGATTCAAGGCAAAGGGTGCGTATAATTCAAGGATAGGCTCGCTAATCAAAATCAAATGTCGTGGGCCGGTTCCACCTATCTCATATTCCTGCGTGTAGTTGGTTCATAGGTCCGCCAGGGTCTTGAATGCGGGACGTACAACCTTCTTTGTGACTGTAGATCCATCTGCTGCCTGCGTCTTGATTGTAACGACCTCGGGCGGATTGACAGTGTTGAATCGAGACATTTGTGCTGATTTGTAGGGGTCGAGCTGTGTGTAGACATGGGAGCTCCCGTAGAGCGCATTTGCAGAGTTAGAAAGTATTATCCACTACAGCCTATCCCAAGAGTGTTTTGGGGCGAAGTAGCACTTACCGACAAGAGAGACACAAAGTATAGTCCGACCATCATGAAGATATTGGAAACCAGCCCAACGGGGCTTAACCTAGCCAAGCTACTCTCCGCTCTTCCACCTGCGTGCTTGTCGTCGTCGTCTAGACCCGCACCGCCTAGCCGTTTACCAGGGGTCCCAAAGACCTCACCTGGAGTGCCCTTATCCTTGAGCAGCAGTGCACTGGCGACAGCGGCAGCTAGCGCCGACGGGTTGGCACCCTGCACAGTATCAAGGACTTGGCCGCGATGAAACAGCTTAAAGGTGGGCATGGCCCGCACGCTCTGGGAGGAGGCGACATCGCGTTGTGTGTCGACATTAACCTTGACGAAGGCGACCTTCTTTGGTTGGGCGTATTCGCGGGCAAGGGATTCGAATTTCGGCGCAATCATCTTGCAGGGGCCGCACCAGTCGGCATAAACTATGCGAGATCGCGGTGTTAGTAGGTTATTAAGATTGAGTAAAAGCAGGGACAGAGGGAGAGCTGAGCTTACAATCTGCGACAACGACATTGTGCGTCTTCAGAATGGTGTCCCACTGAGCGCTAGATTGGATGTTAATAACTGTCATTTTGCGGTTGCGAATAACGAAACGAAAGGAAAATGTCCCTTGAAATAAAAACCGCTGATCTTGCAATCTCTAGGTCAGGCAAAAGTAATTTAAACAGCGTCACTAACGGAATGATCGCAATCGAGCTTGTCTAAGGTAAGTGATCTGGACCTGGACCCACTTTAGCGATAGGGCGGTCTAGAAGTTCTGCTAGCCAAAAAGTGAACACACCGCCTTTTTTTCAGCAGACGCAAATCTTCAGTAGCCTACGATTTGTTAGGCCCAAGCCGAATTGCTACGGAAGAAGCCCATCACCAAAGCCCTTGTACAGATATATAAAAAAAACATGGATCGTTCATCAAAGGTAGGTCGCTTGCTCATAGCACAGCAGTCCTTGGCTAAGGAATAATAGCTCCTGACCCGGTTTGGAAATGCCCAATTAACAACAGTACTGTTCTAGCGTAGCAAGATATCCCACGATGGAGCCGGCGAGTTCCCCAGCAAACCCACCAGCAGATTTACGCCCATTGAGGGCGGTAGGTCATGGACTGTGTCCGTTGCCCTTCCCGGTAGCGTGATTGAAGAGTAAGTCAACCCATTTCACTCAGCTATTTCCAACCTATGAGTGACTCTAGTCTACTAAGCTACCTTCTAGTGCCCATACCACAGATCAGCAAGTCGCATTGCCAGGACGCCTTGGTCGGGCGCTTGCACTACATAACATCGATGAGGTCATCCTTTACGATGACACGCAGGCCTCTAAGCGGCCGGCCCACATTGACCCCAAGAGCTACACGGCCGACACCGACCCTTGCCATTTCCTGTCACACGTGCTGTCGTACCTCGAGACACCACCGTTTATGCGCAAGGCACTCTTCCCTCTGCACCAGAACCTGCGTCTAGCTAGCAAGCTGCCATCACTTGACGTGCCGCACCACCCGCACCCTGCGGAGTGGATCCCCTACCGCGAAGGCGTCACGCTTTCACGCAAGAGCAAGACTGGTGGCACCCTAGTCGACGTTGGACTCAAAGACCCCGTGTCACTCCCCGATGCCATCCCGCCCAACACTCGCGTTACCATCTACATGGACACGCCTACATCGCCTGCCCGGGCTATTCATCCTGCTGACCCGCGCACGGAAGGTGGCTACTACTGGGGCTTCTCGATCCGCCGTGCCAAGGGTATCGGTGCTGTTTTCACTGAAAGTCCGTACGAGGAGGGCTACGATGTCAGCATTGGTACCTCGGAGCGCGGTCGGCCAATCCACCGGTCTGTGCCGTCGGGAAGCCTGGACTTTAAGCATTTGCTCATTGTGTTTGGCGGTCCTAAGGGCATTGAGTATGCCGTATCAAACGATGAAGACCTGGGCGGCCTGGAGGTCACTGGTAGCAAAGCTAGGGAGCTCTTTGACCATTGGGTCAATGTATTACCGGGTATGGGAAGCAGGAACATGCGCACCGACGAGGCTCTCTTCATCGGGTTGACGTCGTTGGGGTCCCTGTGGGCACAATAATAGAGAGAGAAGTTGAAACGGAGAAAACAGAATTCAAGGCATGTGTATTAAAATATTTCATATATTGGTATGACTTGGAATCAGAATCGTTGAAGTCATCCTCCCTTTTACTCACCCATCAAGCATTGTCTTTAAACATGACAAGAGTTTGTGTAAATCCGTTCATGTTGTCACTGTACTTGGCGATATCCACGCCGTTTCTGGTAGCCATATTCTTGGTCCCTACAGTGTTTAAGTTGTAAACTACAAGCCCGACGCCAGTAGAGCCCCCATCGATATCAAATATGCGTGCTTGGCAGCTTGCCTGAGCGTCCTCAGCACTGCAGGACGTGCTATAGTTGTTAAAGAACGAGTATAATCCAGCACCGTAAATCACTACATCTTTCGACGAAAGTACGCGCAGTCCCCATGCCATTTCACAAGGGGCTGGGTCATCTTGGCGCGACTCGCAATAGGTTTTGAAGTCGGGGTCTGACATGCTGGGCAGCACGGGGAAGGGCCGAGAGGCCGGGGGGTTGGGCTGGAAGTAAGGTGTCTCACTTTGAATAAGACCCATGTAGATGTCTTTGGTGTTTGCCAGCTGGTACTGATACAGGACATGGTGCTCAGAGCCCGAGCCGCTAATCCAAATACGCCCATCCTTAGACTCAATGAAGACACCGCGCCCGGCATAAATAGTGATCTGGGAATAGCTAGGATCTTCCAGATCGTGATCGGATACCCAGACCCAACAATTCTCATGGTATAGACCTGAGGCAGACTTGGTTATGTGCAGGCTAGTGTGGGAGGCAATGCAGTTTTCGTTAATCACATCCGAATCTGGAGTCGTAGGACAGTCGTTCAACATGAGATTAGTACCAGCAAAGCCACCAACACGCACGTGGACATCCCAAACGCCAGAGGGAATTCCTGGAGAGTACAAGTTGTACTCAATCAACTTGGCGCCGGCGCAAGCACCGCGGGTCGAAATGACCATATCGGACCATTCAACCCGGCCCCGTTGGCCCGGCTTTCCAACCTGAACTACGGGGTAAGGTTCATTGATATCCTGGAACTTGGGGCCGCTGGCCATAATGATAGATGCAAGAGCTTCACCGACAATTCTGGCACCGGGGGGGATGAAAACAGTGTCGGTGACAAGATAGGTTCCAGCATCAACAAACACAATAGTGTCTGGGCTTGCAGCACATGAGGCAAATAGCTCATTGAGAGCGTCAGTATCATCAGTCTTGCCATCGCCTTTAGCGCCAGAACTACGAGCAGAGACAAACTGGCTAGCAGAAAAGGTTTCGTAGTGCGGCTAAATGAGAGTTAGTGTGGTAACGGGACATTGCAGGCGTGAGTGGTGGATGCCATACCTTAGATCGCTCATAATACTTCCCCGTCACCGAGTCCTTGAGCATAAGAGGGGCTTCCTGATGCGAGGGATCCACGTCAAGGATGACCTCGGGGCCGCTGGGGTTGTACGTATTTCCCTAGGTTCAGCATGTATTAGCACTAGCCTTCTGGCATGTAATAGTGTACAACTCACATTCATATAGCCGTCAACAACGGTTGGTTCGTCGGAGCCTGCCATGGTAGTTTTATCTGAATTGACCAGAATGTTGGGCACATCCTTGAAAACAGTGTTTTCAATCAACAAAGAGCCCGCTTGAGGGTTCTTTTCAGAACTTCCATAAGTGCATTTGATGCCCGCTCCGGTGACTTTGGTAAATTCGCTGTCAAGGACTGTCATAGACCCTGTACTGCCACTGGTCATTTCAATTCCCACGGTGCTATTGTAAATACTTAAAGACTTAAAGGTCCAGCTCCAATTCCACATTTGCTTAATGGCCGTCTGTGTGTTGGAGAATGACAGATTCCGCGCTGTGTACTGCTGGTTGTTGAACTCGGCGCCCACCATACCGCCATAAAAGACAAGATCACCCATGTACCCCCCAGACCCATTGTCAACACGCAGGCCGGTGTGTTGGTTGCCATTAGCCTCAGACATCCTAAACACGATGTTGTTCACCGAGGTGGCCTGAGATGAAGGCCAATGAAGGCCCAGAGCAGGCGCCTCGGCCGGTATTTCAGACATGTCCAGCACAAGATTACGGATCTGGCGGAAGAATACATTGACAGCCTGCCATGCCAGCTTCCCGTCTATAAACGGGTTTGCATCGATGAGCCCACCAGCAAGTGAATCAGTGGAAAAGTTGGAGGCGCCCTTGATGACTGGGAGATCAGTGGGGTCGCCGATTATTTGCGTATAAAAGTAGTCAATAATGGATGAGGAGATGCTGTATGTCCTAAAGTAGAGTTAGCTTGAGAAAACTAGTTTGTAAAGTCTACAGAGCCGGGTAGAAGCATGCATGCCACCAACTTACCCAGGGGGGAAGTAAACGACAGCGGGTGTAACTGTGCTGCCTAGGCAATCGCCAGGAGCACAGCGACCACCAGAGCTGATAGCAAGATTGATAGCAATAGTATCATCTGTCACGCCATCCCCTTTAGCTCCAAAGTCTCTCACATTGCGGAAAACAGTATAGTCTGGGGTTGGGGCGTAGGCTGAGATGCCCTGATGTTGAATGTCCTCCATCCAATAGGCCGATGCTGAGTCAGTGGCCAAGGCCAAAAGCGCTACCGCCAAGGGCGAGGGTTTCCAATGCATGGTGGTGAGCTATGGTCCGTGATGTACGAGCTGTGATCTATGATAATGAGACAGACAAGAGGAAGGTTAGTAGAGGATAGCCTATGGCAGTAGAGAACAGGGATCAAAGAACAGAAGAGAGCAGATCTTGTAATAGCAGAAAAGGAAGTAATGGCGAAAGTCATTAGATAGGTAGACGGGCAGTGAGGTCGGGTGGCTCACCCTTCCTTTAAGTAACACCAATGCGCTGATTTGAAATCAATACAGCGCCCAGCAAAAAGGGAGATGCCGCAGACCAAGGAAAGAATTTAGTGATCAACCGCTATTCTCTCTGAGTCTTGTTCACACGGTGGTGGGAGCATCAAAGGGTTATTTCGGGGCGCGGATGGGTCTCACATACGCATGTGGTACACCGCTACACATCGGTGCGGGCATACACAAACATAATGCCCATATCTAATCATATGAAAATCCACGGGCGCGTTTGTGCATACGGCCACAAATACGTACAGTTAGCTTAGTCCTTGTACATATGGGACATATGAGACAAAACCAAATCAAAGCACCAAGCCGAAGCCAATGCGTAGACGCCAAGAACCACCGTATCAATGGGACGAACGGGCCATCCTTCTCTTCTTTTCTCTTTCCCTCTTTTTTCGCATGTATTATCTCATCTTATCTGTTATTCATCAGATGGCCGTATATTTAGATACAATGTGTCTTGACAAGACATAAAAGGTTCGCTAGTATTTGGCCTAGGCCTTAGATATCCCTCGAATTATGTTGATCTTCTCTAGCCAGCTGTTTCATGCCAAAAGCTAGGCCGAGAGTACGGGACAACAAACGAACAATTCCTATGGGACATGGACAAACACAAGGGAGGGCAGGCAAGGGAAGGGAAAATAGGCCACACAGCCTGAATAAGGGATTGTGCTTGAATGTGCAGGCACACTAGTGCATGCACCTTTTGTGTCGCGCTGTATTAGTTTACGTGCATCTACATCCACGCAATGTGCTTATGTATCCCAGCTAAGAAAGAGAAGCCCCTGCAAGTAAACAAGCCCCTTAGTCTATAGAACAGATTTTCACCAGAGCGAGTTTCAATCACGCTCAGGCGACACACTGTGCCGGCGCAGTGACTGGCCGCGCTTGGTATCCCTGGTGTCCTTTACCGATGCTTCATCTCGGTGATGTGATGATCTCCCGGACTCTGAACGTCGTTCCAAGGCTCCTCTGTGAGCGGAGTTGTGGTGCCGGTCACTGCCGCCACGGCGATCTAATCTGATCTCTGATCGATTCTCTGAGCGTCGAGAGTCTCCGCCTTTGCTATCTCTGCCATCTCGCCGGTCTCTTCCACTGCGCCTGTAGTCCCTGTCTCTCCGATCCCTGTCGTCGCTTCGTTTATCACAGTCTCTCGGCTCTGTATTGTCTCTGTGGGAGCTGCCCGTTCTTCGTTCCCGGCGTTTGTCGTCCCTATCGCGGTCGCGACGGTCATAGTCACGACTTCGTCTATCCGATCTCCGGCCATCGTCGCGATCGTCCCGTCGAGGGCTAGACTCCCGTGAGTCGCGGCTCCGGCTGCGATGCCGTCTGTGGCGATGTCTGTGCCCCCGCTCTGATCTGCTTCCGCCGTCCCTGTGCTTCTCTTTGTCCGTCGCGCCCATTTGGGACATCAGTTGCCTTCTGCGCGTGGGGTCATTCATCATAGCTTCGTACGCCTGTTGTTCTTGCTGCTTGATAGCGAGCAACGGGTCTTCGCGAATTTTTGCGGCAAGGTCGCGGGCATTATTCGCATTTGCCGAGGATGAGGAAAGAAAGGAATCTTGTGCCGCATTCTTAGCCAGTTTCGCGTTATCATCGCCAATCAGAACTTTCTCGATGCTGCGCTTTCCCAAGAGAAACGATTCGAGCTCCTCGGTTGTTCCGGCCTGGCCATTATTCGGGCCTTGATACATCCATTCGACTCGATCGATGCGTTTGCGCCCGCCGGCAGCTTCGAGCTGACGCTGGACCTCTTCTTTGGCCCGTTCCTCTAAATCAACAAAATCTTAGTATTCAACGATTCGCGTCTCTGTCAGGGAGCTTGTATAGCTAATATCGCATACCTTTAATTTCTTGGATGCGCTGCTGTGTCTTCTTGCGTTCGCTGAGGGCCTTTTGTTCTTCGTCAAACACCCTTGCCTGATTCTTCATCAGGGAAGGGTGGAACGACTTTTTCACGTTGAGATCGCCACTACCCATTTTAGCTGGCGTGAGAAAGCAATGGAATGAATAAGGAGTGTTTGTGTCTAGTGGCGTAACGACGACTGAGTCGAAATAAATGACAATAACAATGGACACCAGATAAACGTCATATAAATTTGCCGTTGCGCAAAGGAAGCATTCTAAGCCCCGGTGAAGACCAGCTGCTGTCAGCTGGCGACTGATTCAACCAAGAGCTAAACCCTAAGTCATCATGACATCTCTCCGGGAAATTTGGAGTTAGCCGAGGCCATTTAACCCGTACAACACGTACTTATTACAACTGTCTTCGCTACTAGTATCGTCTGACTAACTCCATTCTTGTACTCCAAAATTCTGACGTAGATTTAATCCCCCAAGAAATCTGCTGAAAACCACAGCGTAACGCCTAATTCGCTTTCCCTTCGCTTCCTATAACATACCGCCCAAGTCGGCGTGAACCTCGTGAATATGACTTACAGATCCGCTTGCCAACGTATCTCCAAAGGCATTGTTGCCCTGAAACCCAGACTCACTACTACGGCTAAACCGGTACCTGCTTACCTTTTATCTACAAACTCGTGTAGACTCATGTCCTCGCAACGAACCGCAGCCGATTCTTTCCAGCTTTTGCGTGAAAGTCAGAAAACAGGATCAGCAGAAGATGTGCTCTATGCTGCCCAGTTGAAAGAAATTAACGAATGGTGGAACACCCCGCGGTTCCATGGCATCAAAAGACCGTATAGTGCTGAAAATGTTGTTACTAAGCGCGGGACACAGAGTCAAACGTATCCAAGCTCTGTCATGGCAATGAAGCTGTTCGACTTGATCAAGGAACGGGAGGCTGCCGGCCAGCCAATACATACTCGTCCGTTATCATCCCATGCTCTCCTACTATCCATGTCTTTACCTATATAGAAGCGCGTGTTCTAACATATGTACCCTTCGCATGTAGTGGGCGCCATTGACCCTGTTCAAATGACACAGCAAGCTGAAAACCAAGAGGTCCTCTATATTTCGGGTTGGGCCTGTTCGTCTCTTTTCACCACCACTAACGAAGTCTCTCCCGACTTTGGCGACTATCCCTACAATACCGTTCCAAACCAAGTCCAGCGCTTAGCCAAGGCCCAGTCTATGCATGACCGTAAACAGTGGGATGCACGACGAAAGATGACACCCGAGCAACGATCGACAACACCATACATCGATTACTTGCGCCCCATAATTGCCGACGGAGACACGGGCCATGGCGGGCTTTCAGCAGTCTTGAAGCTAGCAAAGCTTTTTGCCGAGAACGGTGCTGCGGCTGTACACTTCGAAGATCAACTACATGGCGGGAAAAAGTGTGGCCATCTGGCTGGCAAGGTCCTGGTCTCCACCGGCGAACACATTAATAGACTAGTTGCTGCCCGGTTCCAATGGGACGTCATGGGTTGCGAGAACTTGGTAATTGCGCGCACAGACTCTGAAAGCGGGAGACTTATTAGCAACGCTATAGACTCTCGGGATCATGAATTTATTTTAGGTGTGGCTGATGAGAGAATAGAGCCACTGGCCGAAACCATCCAGTCCATGGAAGCCCAGGGTGCTTCCGGAGCTGAGATTGACGCATTTGAAGCCAAATGGGTCAAAGAAACGACCTTGGTGACCTTTGACGAGGCCGCTGTTGCCCAAATGCGCAAAGAAGGCATCTTGGACGACAAGATACAGAGTTACCTTGAGAGCGTGAAGGACCCCAATATGGGCATTGCCAAAAGGCGTCAGTTGGCAGCAAGACTGACTAAGACCCCGGTGTACTTTAACTGGGACATCCCCCGTACTCGGGAGGGGTACTATCATTTTCGCGCTGGTATGGAGGCCGCTACGAAGCGGGCCCTTGCGTTTGCGCCATACGCAGATCTCCTGTGGGTTGAGACCGGAAGCCCTAACTTACAAGTAGCTACCAAGCTGGCTCGCAAGGTCCGCAGCGTGTTTCAGCACAAGCCTTTGGTATACAACCTCAGCCCTAGTTTCAACTGGATGGCCCACGGGTTCACCAATGAGACACTTAAATCGTTTATCTGGGACATTGCAAAGGAAGGCTTTGTTCTGCAACTAATTTCGTTGGCGGGCCTGCACAGCAACGCAACAATGACAACAGAGCTTTCGAGGCAGTTCAAGGGGGACGGTATGCTTGCCTACGTCAATTTGGTACAGAAGCCGGAGAAAGAGATGGGCTGTGATGTGCTCAAGCACCAGAACTGGAGTGGAGCACCATACATGGACGGGATCATGGGGGCAATACAGAGTGGCAGCTCCAGCAGCAAGAGCATGGGGGATGGAAATACCGAGGGTCAGTTTTGACTTTTGCTTTGCGAGTTTGATGGAAGAGAAGCTATAATAATAGTTTAAGAGGCATTAGAGCAAATCCTGTACTGTACATTGTTTTTTTCACACAGGGTACAGCCAAATCCACACCCATGTGTTATCGATAAGCCAGATCCCCCCACTCGCCTCACATGCAAGCTTCCAAGGACTGGAGTCTAAGCTTTGGAACCAACAACTAAACTCTCTCCTAAGCTTACCCATCGCAGCATTCCCTAGGCACTATCATCATATCCTATTAATTTGTATATCAAATAATTCCCTTGATCGCTACTTCGACTACAGCGACCCCCAAAATGTCTGATGATGATTTCATGCAGGAGTCTGATGAGGAGCAGTAAGTGCTATTAATTTCCCTTTCCAAAAAACCCTGCAACAGACGGTATTGCTTCTTAGTGCATTAGAGGTCCTATCATACACCGCAACGTTTGTAGAGATATCTAATACGAGGCCCTTTCATTTCTTTACCGCTACAGGTACGATTTCGAGTACGAAGACGATGACGACGATGAGGAAGAAGGCGGCGATATCGACATAGAGAACCGATACTACAATGCCAAGGTACTAAAGCAGACTGAGCCTTCTGACGCCATCACCGAGTTTCTTGAAATACGGAACCACGAGCCCGAGAAGGGCGAATGGGGGTTTAAAGCTCTCAAGCAGGCTATAAAAACAGAGTGGCCACTAGACAAATACAAGGAGGTGAGTTTCTACATGCCGATGTTGCATGGGGCATATTTCTGTAATCTGACTTTTTCTTGCTTCTTCGCAGGCATCTGAACACTACGCAGAACTCCTTATCTACGTGAAATCAGCGGTGCCACGAAACTACTCAGAAAAGTCCATCAATAACCTGCTAGACTACATTGAAAAAAGGGCTGGGAACTCTGAAGCCCTGAGTGCGATTGGGAATTTCTACACTCTCACACTTGGTACCTTTCAGGGTACCAACAACGAACGATTATGGCTTAAGACTAAGATCAAACATGTCAACTTCTTGCTGAAAATGAAAGAGTACACTAAAGCGCAATCAATACTCAAAGAGCTTCACCGGGCGTGCCGAAAGCCCGACGGAACCGATGATCCTAGCAAGGGCACATATGCCATGGAGGTATATTCGCTAGATATCCAGCTAAACTCGGAACTCAAAAACACCAAACAGCTCAAACATCTGTATGAGCGGGCTCTCCAGGTGCAGTCTGCTGTCCCACATCCAAAAGTCATGGGCATCATCCGTGAGTGTGGCGGCAAAATGTACATGGGCGAGGAACAGTGGGTTCTATCTCGCCAAGACTTTTTTGAGTCCTTCCGCAACTATGATGAAGCTGGATCACTACAGCGCATTCAAGTTCTCAAATATCTACTGCTCACGACAATGCTGACACAGTCAGACATCAATCCGTTTGACTCGCAAGAGACTAAGCCATACAAGAATGACCCTCGAATTTTACCCATGACCGAGCTAGTTGATGCATACCAACGGGATGATATTCACGCGTATCAGGCAGTATTAGACAAAAACAAGGACATACTGGAAGACCCGTTTATCGCTGAAAACATCGACGAAGTTACGCGCAGCATGCGCATAAAGGGCGTACACAAGGTCATTGCTCCATACACGTGCATGCGCATGTCAAGTATTGCAGCCACACTCAGGATTAGCGTGGTCGACACTATGGACATAATCGGCTTCCTCATCACATCAGGTGACATCAAGGGCCACATTGACGAGCAGGCTGGCACACTACATATTGACACGCAAGATAACGCTGATAGACTAGCGGATGTGATGGAGCTAAGCGAAAAACTTGAGAGCCTTGTTCAGGTCACCATTTCGGAGCTTGAATTGGGCCGCGGAGGGCTGGAGCTGCTGGACGAGGCTACAACGACGACCGAGAGCTCGCGGCGCCTGAATAGGGCCATGCAATCGGGTGGCCGCAATGGATATAAATGAGTAGTGTATGTAAAAGGTAGCGACAAGGCACAGAAACGACCAGTATTTGCATCTGCATTGGGCGTGTCCGCTTTGCTGAACCGGGTTCTCGCCGGACCTTGCTAGGCCTGTTCTTTATTATTTGTTATGTTATGGTATACGACTGAATAATGATTGGCATTGTGCTTGCTTTTTTTTTGTTTACTCCCCCCCCCTCCCCACTCCCCTTCCATCATTGATTCTTTACAGCTATCGCAATAAGCACATTCCAGAGTTTGAAGCCTGCTTGTTTCTCCACATGTCGCATACAGCCCGTCCATACTCACACCTGTACCCCAAGCCTCTAACAATTCTCAGCCCGTTAGTCCAAACAGCGTATTACGACAGTAGCCATTTCTCCGCGTGGTGGAGAAAAGAAGGGAAAAGACCAATGGAGAGACACGTGCAAATCCAAAGAAGGATAGAGGCGGATGAGGCGGTCTGGGGCGGACGGGCATGGGTATCTACATACCTTGTCTGTGTAAGCCTGGTTCCCGAACGGCTAGAAACAAACCTGTCAAAACAGCCTTTTTTTGCTTCCTGAGATGTCTCTTAACTGAAGACATCGTTGATTCGGAATACAAAAGACACAAAGAGAGACATAAGCGCACTCGCCTTTCTGTCTCCCTATATCTGTCACTCCATCGCAAGTCATCCCCGACGTGTATGCCTGCATGATAATGCCATCTCCTTTCCGAGAATAGAGAACAAAGCGAAGGGAGGACAACGCTCAGGGCTTCTTTCTTCTTCCCTGCGCACATTTTGTCTCAAGGAACGTTGCTTTGTCGCGTGGTAGATGTCGGAGATTGATTGCCAACGGGCTACGGACTACGGACTGGCGGAGGTCATGCTAAGAGCTGGCCGGCTGCGATTATGGCTGTTTCGATAGGGTGACACAAGCGGCTACATGTGTTGTGAAACGTCAATATTGGAGAAGGCTGAGTGCTCTAGGGTTAAGAAGCCTAAGATGCTTCGTAGTCCCAAGTTTCATAAAACCTTGGCATTCACAATACAGCATCACGAAGTCACTGTTTGCTTTGACTTCCATGTCACTTATGACTGGGCTCTATTGCGCAAAAGCCAACAGGTAATGATTATGGTATTTGCTTGCGTAGTGTGCTGCATGAATACACTCCTAGCATCACCAGGTTTGAAAAAAACCGATTGCTCTGCTGCATGGACCAAAGTCCTTGCACGCATGTATCCATTTGAATTAAAACTACTACTGAAGTAGCGTAGCAGCACAAGGATCCAAATGCGAAATATGCCCAACGAGTGGGATACGAGTTACCACACGGCCACAGCAGGCACACGTGTAGGATGGGAGCGAGGGCAAGAAGGAGGGAGAAAGAGACAAGGCCAAGGCCCAGGCGCCAGCTTGAGATGCCATTGTGCCTAAAGGCAATCATCTGCGAATCATCATGCAGATGCGGGCAGCGGATACAAACGTAAATGGGAGCGTAGGTGTGGGTGGAGGTGCAGATGTGCAGATGGAGCTGCAGATACAAAGGGTGTTGTGGGCGCTTTGCGACTGTTGTTGCATGCATATCGCGGAGTCTGGAATTGATGAGTGGTGCTAGGCCGGGGCCATGACGAAGGATTTGCAGCAAGACAAACAACTAGAGCAAGATAGTAGAAAACTGTGATATTTGCTGTTCCATAACACGTTGCTTTATGCTTTGACGTGAAGATGTAGCTCGTCATAGGTAAGAAAAGCTAAGGCTAGACCCGCGCGATATGCACAATGTGCAGTGCATGAGAGACATGAAAAATACAAGGAAGTCGAGGAGGAAGGGAGAAAAAGGAAGGGAGAGAGGGGGAGGGGGCTTAGTTGGTGGTGGGACTTGTACCAGGCTACATGCAGAGACAGAGGCAATGTTGAGAAGCACGTCTTTTTTGCTTTTTTTTTCTTGTCTCCTCTTCGATATCGATGGTGCAGTGCTGTAGCCATTAGAGAGCAAACTCGATCTTGGTTTCTCTCCCTTTGTTCATCTCTAGGCGACAGGGGCTTGTATTCTCGGAACATTTCGTTTTCTGCTAGATGCTGCACTTTAACGTTAGCAATCAATGTCCGTGTGTTCATACCAGTGATGTCAGAGATGTCAGTAGTGTCTGTGGTGTCTCTCAACAACGTGCGAGGGGCATTACAGCATCAACGCAAGCAAAGTATCACCGGTTCTCCACTTATCAGCCCCCTCCCCCCTTGTCTGTCAATTGTCTGTGTGCTCCCCGGCGGCGTCTGTGCGTGGTGCAGTGAATGGACAATGTTGAATTTCAAGTCCCGGATCCCGCTTTTGCTTTAAGTAGTTCAGGGATGTGGCGGCCCAGTCGAAGGGAAAAGGAAGCGCACAGAGAGGGCTTCAGAGTCCAAAGCTCAACTCATGGAGGGGCTCAGGTTTAGGCTCGATGAGGAGAACGGCAAAGGACCCAGGGTTCGCTATGCATGAAGTGGGAAACGAGAAATAAGGTGGAAACAGGAATAAAGGAATGTGGACGTGAGACAAAGAGACAGAAATTGAAAGAAAAGAAAAGGATGGGAGAAAAGCGAGAGGGAGAGAGTGTGAGGTTAGAGCGAGGTTTGATATATGGATACATGATGGAAAAGTTTTGCTTGATATGAGGCTTGCTGTCGGAACCCGCTGTTGCCCTAAAGTCTTGGTACAAGCACAGCACAGGGGAAGGAAGATAAGGAGATATGCAGATACAGAGGCCAAACAGGTTAAAGGTACAAAGGTACCGGCAACAAATAGACCAATATTTCAACGCAGAACACTATACACCGAAAAAAACGCAGAACGCAGAACACAGAACACAAGGCATAGGACGCGGTACACAACAAAGCACAGGACACAGGACACAGGACACAGGACACAGGACACAGGACACAGGACACAGGACACAGGACACAGGACACAAGGCATAGCACGGAGCACAGCACAGTACAGCCCGGTCCCTTTTGGACGGATACTTCGATAGTATAGGCTGTACATCATCTTGGTAGCCATCTATTTCCCAAGACAAGGCTGGAAGTAGCAGTAGCCGCAACCACTTGGATGAAAGTACCCATGTACACCAGCATACAAAGATACAAAGTAAACACATGCATCATGATATCGACTCTTTATGTCACTTCTCATTTTACATGCTTTGCTTAGGCTTGCATCATTACGCCCATTGTTCCTTTGTCCTCTGCGCATTGTGCTGCCACGCGGTGCAGTTGTTGGTTCTCTAGCTTCCCTTGGATCATATGATTCCATAGCAAGCGCAATGGCAAAGCAAAGAGGTAAACAGACAGAGAGTATCAAGTAGACCTCCACTCTGCTTCCTTCCTTTCCTTTCCTTGTTCCTTCCGTTCCTCTTTTCCAAGTTCTTTCCCTTTAGGTTGCCCAAATAGATTCGCAAGCTTACCTTGCTCTCTGTCCCCTCTGTCTCCTTGCTCAATATATTGTATCATTACTACGATATCTACACTACTAGTAGCTTGTCCCCGTGTGCTGGTTCTTCTTTGTCCTTCCCGTTTCACAGCCTTTTCTCGGCTGCTCTAATGTTAAACTGCCACAAAGAGCCAGTGTATCTGCTTTGCCTCCTCTAGCCCATCTAGTATTGCCTCTTTTTTATCTCCCCCTCTCCGTCCCTTCTTATGTGCTTCCTTCCTTTGCTTCCGGCCTGTCTTGTCTTGCTCTTTCCACCTGTGCCCATCTCCTTCTCGCTTCCTCTCCTACTTCCCTCTTTCTCTCTCTCTATTCTCTCATCATTCCTTCTCCCTCGTTTCGTGTTCCCCTCTCTTCCTATTTTTGTTGAAATTAAATCTGTTGATGTCTTGATGCCTTGCTTGATCTGCCCGGGCTTTCATAAATACTTGACCTCTTTCATCCTTGTGCTTTGTACACCATCTCTCCACCATCTTTTTTCCTCTCTCTCTTCTTGCTTTTGCTATTGTGGGTTACTGCCTTTTAAGGCGTTGTGTGATAATTTACTGCGGCTCTCGCAACTGCAACTTCCTTCCTTGCAGCTACACCCACCACAATTTGGTTTGAACTTGCTTTTTCCGCTCTCCTTTGTGCTCACTCCTTGTGTCTTGCCCTATTAATACCACTACAGCCTATTATTGAAGGGTTCCCGGCAGTCAGACAGGATACAGCCAACTCCAAGACTGACTGGATGTATGGCACATTGAAGTTAGAACAAAAGCTTTCTTTGTTCTAGTTAGCAGCCGATCAGCTCCCAAAGCTAGCTATTAGCTTCTACCTGAACTTGAAAGGATCTTCACCTTGTTTGTTTTGGGCTATTCAGCAGGGAAGTTGCCTGTCCTTGGAAATCCTTCGCCTGGTCTCCAAGCCGGGCTACCTATCTCCAAGCTTGTTTTTAATCTTGTCAAAACCAGAAGCTCAAGCCAAAGCTTCCCACTTGGCGTTGCCTGCTCCTGCCTTGCCTGCCTTTTGCTTCTATTTATAGCGCTAAAATACAAGGGAAAGAGAGCCCCCTCAGAAAATGTTCCAGCCGCAGCCAGATCCATTTTCCACTGTTTACTTTGGTAAAACTTGTGCCGCAATGGACCTTGTGACCCCTGCAGTTACTACTGTAGCCGCTACAGGCCAAGTCCCTGGGGCGGGTCCTACAGCGGTCAACGCAGCCTATAGACCCCCCTCCAACCCAGATTCACATGGGCCTATCCCAGGCCTGGACCGCTGTATTAGCGCCCGCGATTATGCAGGGCTCCCCTCAGCGGGCCTTGCTCAGAGCATGGATGATTGCTATCCGCCTCTGCCACACTTTGCACACCACAATCAGCAATCCAAACCCTGCCATAGCCAGCGATTAGACGTGAGCCCGAGTCAAAGCCAGTCTCAGTCTCAGCCACCATCGTCATCTTCAGCTCCCCAACCGCTTGATATTTTTACGCAGCCTTTTCTCAACCTGCACCAGCAGTACCACCACGCTCAGCCCCAGCAGAGCCAGCGCCTCCACCACCACGGTCGTCCTAATCGCCACTATCAAAACCAACTTTCAAATCTGCGTTCAGCGCACCAGCTTCCTCTTGGAGACCATCAGCCAGAGCAGTATCAGGATCAGCTTAGCCTTGATTTCGGCTTTCCCCGCGAGACCCACTACCCTCAGCTCGTTGACCAAAGTCAATCTTCACGGCCATCGTCAGCTGTTGCACATCAGCATCACTCCCAACTTCCTCTTGCTCAACCTCTAGTAACATCCGTCTCGGATACTTCCTCAGCTGCTGTTCCAAGGACTGTCAATACATCTACCTCGAGCTACTTTTCTACTCTAGAGGCAAGCCCTTGGAATTCGTCGCTTTCACTACTCTCTGCCCCTGGCTCTTTAGCTTCCACCCCGCCCAGCCCACATTACCTGCACCCGCAGAACAACTTATCGTCGCCTACTATTACAGCCACCATTCAGCGCGATTACCAACCCTCGATTCCTTTTTCCTTGCCACTGCCGATTTCGCCGTTACTCTACTCATCAACCGCCATGAGCACTAGCGATGACTTGTCCCAAACTGCCGCAGCTTTTGCTGACGATATTGCGGCTCAGGAAGCACTAGCTCGTGACTACCAGCCCGATCTTCAGGTATGATTGTCTTGGATGAGAGAGTTAGAGAAGAACAATATAACATGGCTTGCTAATACTAGTGGAATATGTCTCTCTACAGGGCCCTCTTGTTGGCGACAAAATATCCAGTGTGGCCATTACTGAGGCCTATGCCCGTGCCGACCCCGTGTACATTGAGAAGACCAGTGTATGAAACCCCCATCACCACTAATAATCCACCGTCTATTCATCATCCTCACGTCCCCCATACCCTACACATTCAGTGTACTAATGCCTCCTGTCTAGGCCCTGCCTCAAACATACAGCCACTATCGTCCCATACAAGGCGACGGGAACTGTGGATGGCGCGGTATGTTCACAATTTGAAACCAAACAAATGTATGCAGCAGCTTTCTAACTCTATACAGCTATTGCCTTTTCCTATTTTGAGAAGCTCGCTGAGATTCAGGATCAGACATTAATTCAACATGAAATACTTCGACTTATTTCATTCAATGACGCCCTGGAAAAAGTTGGCGGCTACGATGCCATGCTGTTTGATGATATGGCTGAACAGACCATCACGTTATTGAAGAATCTTAGCGCCAATATCTCTTCTCTCAGTGATAGCATGGCCCTCATCACCGCTGCCTTCAATGATTCCGACACCCAAAGTGCAATCATGTACCACATGCGCCTTTTAGCTGCCACCACCATCAAAGGTAATCCGGAATACGAACCTTTCACTGGTGGTCTCGGCCTTGCTGGCTTCTGCTCTCAAGTGATTGAACTCCCCAATCGTGAGATTGATCATCTTGGCATTGACGCCCTGGCAGCTACTCTTCTCAGGCCGATCAATATGGTGCTTCAGATAGTCTACTTGGATCGGAGTAAGGGCACACAACCCAACACTCACCAGATACCCGCCGATGGTGATATTAAAGTTGCCAATGAGGCTGGCCGCGCTATATATCTTCTGTTCCGACCCGAGCACTATGATATTCTTTACAAAGGGCGCATTCAAGTCCAGATAAACAAGGTCGATGTTTCCTATCACAATGACAATAAATTTGAAAGCGCCCACAACCATCTCGCTTCCTTTGCTACCCTTGATTTCTCACAGTTGGCCATGATTCCTGGCCTTTCCAAGTTCCCTTCCCCAGCTCCCTCTATGCCTAGCAAAGTACCTATGTCCGTTGGCCATGGCTTCATGCCCATGGAGACTAATGTCTGGGGTGCCGATGTTGGCATGAGCATGGCTCCTTCTCAGAAGCCGCCACTGATCCCTGGTTCCGCTAGGACTTCCGACCTCCGCGTCGCCTCTTTTGATGCTGTGACGCCCGCAAAACCCCCGCTTCCATTGTATTTGCATACGCCTCATTCGCGCCAATCCATGACTCCTATTTCAGAGACTCCTTCTCCCATTGTGCAGTCACCCTCAACCGAGATGCTGCAGTCGATGCTGCCGTCACTCGCACGCCCAGCGTCATCATCACCATTAGTATCGGCGACAAGCTCTAATGCCACACAGCAGTATCCACTACGTTTCAGCATGCAGTATTTCCAGCTTGGAGATTCATTCAAACAGAGCCAGCCAGTTATGAGCTATAAGAACAGTCATTTCAATAGGGCGCACTTCAAAAATCCCAAGTTCACACCAGAGCAGTGGACACCGCGGGATGATGAAGAATACTGATGCAAATTCTATGTCATTTTCCCTTGTTTTCTTCTTCTTTTTTTCATGTATTGTTGGCTTTGCTTTTATTTATTGGCCTCAGAGGGGCTGTAATTTTCGTGGGTGGTTTTGTTTTCTCTCACGTCTCTGTTTTATTCCAGACCCGTGCTTTGCTTTTTCTTGCCTCATTTCACCATTTGTCCTTGACCATCTGCCCTTCAATCCCCCATCCTCTCTCCCTTCATGGTTGCCTGAAGCTCAAAAGTACACAAAACTATTTATTTCATCTGCCTCTTTTTGCTTCTTGTTCCACTGGGCTTGCCAGTTTGCTACTGGCCGTTGGAATTTCGCTGAAATATACTTATACTACCGCTCATTTACCGCCACCATTTGTGAAAAGTTGATCTATAGTTCCTATCACCGACTGTCACAACACGCTAAACAAAATATACTGTCGCTTTGCACCTTCTTACTCCCCATCTCTATCGGCCTGTAGACCCAAACTTCTATCCCATGGAGAATAAAAGTCATAAGGATGCACGGGTATATTATTCGCTGTTTCACCAGCCTGTTCCTCTCGCCTAGTCCGCTCCCGTTCCCGGGCCCGCCTCTCTAGCACTTCTGGCACTGCTGAGCTCATTGTTAGACTATGAGATGTATCATCTAGTTCAAGCGGCATTGCCACAGATGCTGGCAACTCGGCCTGTCGCGAGTTCGGGGGTAGCTCCTGCGGAACATCTGTAGCCTTTACCCGACGCCATAACGCCCACGAAACTTTGGGTGAGTCTAACTCAGACGCAGCGCCGGTTAGTGAGAGGTAGTCTGCCGGTGTCTTTTCCCCGCTCTGGACAGCATTTGGCATGGAAGAAGACGATTGTGGACCAGGTATAGTAGAGTGAGAGTGAGAGCGGCTGGAATGCCTGCGGTGAAATATCCGCCGGACCAAGAATAGTAGTGTGATAAACAGCCCCAAGCTGGCAATAACGCCGACGGCAATTCCAGCTATGGCGCCACTAGATATTCGGTGGGGAATGTGTGTGGGGCTTTCCGAGGATTCGGGCGATGGTGATTCTGTAGAAGCGTTTGCGCCTAGAACGTATTCAAAGTGTTAGAACTTGCTCCTTGTGTAGTTTAGGTGTCCTTAAATCCTACTAATTGATGGTGCAGGTAAGGCAGAGAACATGGATGTCGCCAACTGCACATTTCGGTACAGCACCCCATTTTGCGCCTCTGGTGGAAGTGCAAGATCATCTAAACACGTTACCAGAACTCCCAATTCGCCAGCCACCGGCGTCGGCCCATCATCAAAATCCCAAACACGCAGTGTGCCGCACCCTGCACTTCCGCATGTAGCAGTTCTTGTCGTCATGCTGGCAAACAGACGCACGCTATCGCCCTCAGCGAAGCTCATAATGGCAGCAGATGGCATGGGTGTGGGTGTTGATAAGGCCTGAGGGCGCGGTAAGGTCAAGGCTGCGCAACTTAGACCGCGTGAAATAGAGGTCGTCGTTAATTGATCACTAGCAGGGAGAGAAAGCCATCGACAGCCAACAGTACCATCCCAGGTAGTGTACTGGGCATTTTCCCCTGTACATTTAGCAGTAACGACTTGAGACGGAAAACAGCGCGAAGTTAGTGGTCAAGGAAGAGAGTCAAATGCAATGTGTATCTAGCCACGCCATTATTCGACGGCTTCTGTCAGAGGGCTCTAGCGACATACCTGTAGTTCCGGTTGAATATATGCCTATGACAGCAGATGCGTCATTGTCGATTGAGGCTGCCCTTATTAGAGCTACGAAGAGAATGGCAATGCAGAGAAGAAGCTGCGTCATGATAACACCAATATCATGATATAGATCGTCTCAGAGAGGGCAGCAAACAAAGTCAGGCCGTAGACTCAGTCCAAAAGTTTGAGCGTTCGATCAGGCTAGAAGATATGGTTCACCGCTTTTCTTCTGTCCTCTACAGAATCAAAATCAGGAAAGACCAAGATAAAATTTCTTCAATTATGCCTGACCTTGGTCTCATTGTTTTAGCAACTGCTCTCGTCGCATTGCCGTCTCTTCTCTTTCATCCACATCCATAGGAGCAATCCGCCAACGGCAACCACACACGGCATTGTTTGCAATGTCTGTGTCCCTTCCTATTTGGTGACTTGTATTCTTGTCTATGGTAACACAAGAGTTACAACTACAAAACCCATCATACTATGAGCAAACTCTTCCGAATATAATCAGAACTCCCAGATAGCACTTTACACACTACTTTTATCGTGTTAAATAATTAGATGACTTGGCAAAAGTTGGTGACCTTGGTTGATAGTGGTTATGTGCGAATGGTTAGTCGATCCTAAGTAGAACCACAGTGTAAGCGCCACCATAGCCCATGCTGAGCGGAAGGTTAGAGGGATAGAAAAATGAGGATGAGACACGGACTGAGTACTCCCTAATCGTTACGTTCGGTTGATCTATCTACTAACCGATCACGAAATATTTATTAGTATTCTAATGCATTAGTACCTCTAGAGTGAGACGTACAGAAAGAGAGCTATCTAATAGCCTCTTCAAGCTCGACAGAGTTTTAGTGGCTGCATATTCCGTCATGACAATCGAATGACTATATACATGGATATCGTCCTAGTTATACATTTTCTCTACCAAGCTGTCAAGATTGCAAACGACGCCAACCGTCAACCAGTCTCCACACTTAACATTGCCTAAGTCGGCCCATCTTTCTTCACCGCTTTCTATCCGCGGGGCAGAAAATCCAACTACAAAAAAATTATTTGCCCCTCCATTTCCTCATAAGCGCATAGTCGCTATGGCGGGGTAGATTTGTGAGAGTTAGTAGTTGCCTTAGTACCCCATACGCTCAAGTGCACCCTGTAGTAGTAGTGAGCTTTAGCGGCTCTACGCCCTCAGCAAAGACTATAGCTCACCCACTGACTGAATTAGTTTTCTTTCCATACAGTAAAATTATTTCGCCATAATTTTCTCATTAATTTTCTTCCTCCTCTTTTCCCTCCGACCCTCGAACCTCTTTACTGTCGTTAAATCAGGTTGCCTTGATTCTTATCACACACTTTTATATCACAATGGTTAAGTACGACAGCTATGAGACGCCTCTTGGCGCGCGTTACGCCAGTATGTGATCCCGCACTCTCCCTCCAAAAAAGCCCGCGCCTGGGTACCAACCGGCAGCCGGCGGTTGTCCGGATCTCCCCGAACTAACAACACCTCCCCCCTCTTTTGTTGCATAGGCAAGGAAATGATGGAGCTCTTCTCGGCCCGTACTCGTGTCTCGACCTGGCGCCAATTGTGGGTATGGCTAGCCGAGGCTGAGAAGGAGCTTGGTCTAGACTTCACTGAGGAACAGATCCAGCAACTGCGCGACAATGTCACCATCACCGATGAGGGCTTCAAGATTGCCGCCGAGGAGGAGAAGCGCCGTCGCCATGATGTCATGGGTAAGTCAACCCTATTAGCAAACTAAGACCCAGCTGTAATAAAGCTTGTTGGCATAAATTATACAGCAAGCAGATCGTCTGCAATGCAGACACGCAGATACAAAGCTAACAGTCATTACTTATCCATAGCTCACGTCTACGCTTTTGGCCAGGTTGCTCCCAAGGCTGCTGGTATCATTCACGTTGGCGCCACCTCATGCTACGTCACGGATAACGCTGACCTCATCTTCCTACGCGATGCTCTGGACTTGCTGCTACCCAAGCTCGCCAAGGTTATTGATAACCTTGCAAAGTTTGCCATGGAGTGGAAGGACTTTCCCATCCTAGGTTTCACGTAAGGAAGGGCCTGGTCCCTTAAGCCATGCCTCTCAGTTGTGAAATACTAGAGTTTTCTGATTTGTTAACAGTTAACTTTTTTCGCAGTCACTACCAGGCCGCTCAGCCCATCACCCTTGGCCGCCGTGTCTGCCAATGGGCTCAGGACCTCATGATGGATCTGGAGGACATTGAGCACGTGCGTGCCGAGCTCAAGTTCCGCGGTGCCCAGGGTGCTACCGGCTCGCAGGCCTCTTTCATGGAGGTTTTCAAGGGCGACGAGGAGAAGATCGACAAGCTGAACCAAATTCTGTGCCAGAAGGCCGGCTTCTCTGCTATTTACGATATCTCTACCCAGACCTACACGCGCAAGGTTGACCTGCGTGTTGCCAACGCCATTTCGGCGCTAGGTGCCACGGCTGTGCGAATTGCGGCCGATCTCCGCCACCACGCTCACGACAAGGTCATGGACGAGCCCTTTGAGTCAACGCAGATTGGCTCTTCGGCCATGAGCTTTAAGCGCAACCCCATGCGGTCGGAGCGCATTTGCGCCCTGGGCCGCAAGCTCAAAACTATCAATGCCAACTTTGCCGACACCTTCAGCAACCAGTGGTTCGAGCGTACGCTAGACGACTCGGCGGTGCGCCGCATGGACATCCCTGAGATGTTCCTACTAGCCGACTCGATCCTGCTGTCGCTAGACAACGTTACCAACGGTCTAGTTGTTAACGAAGCGCAGTTCCGCGAGCAGCTAGCCCAGGAGCTACCCTTTATGGTCACTGAAAACATCCTCATGAGAATGGTGCAGCTGGGCATCTCACGCCAGGACGCCCACGAGGAGGTTCGCGTACTGTCGCACCAGGCGGCCAAGGTGGTCAAGCAAGAGGGAAAGAAGAATGATCTTGTAGAGCGCATGAAGTCGAACCCCTTTTTTGTAAGTTCTGAAATACATGGCAATATAATTTTTCTTCTCATATAGCTGCTTACTAACATGTTCGAAATACAGGCTCCTATCAAGGACGAGATCGACGAGATGATGGACCCTAAGCTGTTTATCGGCCGCTCAGCCGGTATGACAGAGCGCTTCGCAGGCCCCAATGGCGTGCTCGACAAAAAACTACAGCCGTACCGCAAGTTTCTCAACTCTGCGTCGACTGCTGAGCTGAACGTTTAGAGTAGAGAACAACGGGTAGAGAGGAGATTGAACTAGCTAGGAACATTCACTAGGTTGACCAGGGGGAAAATGTAACTTGCTTTTAGTTTTGGGGAAGAATGCTCTTATATATATATATATATATATATATATATATATCCTCAATTTGCGTGCTATCTTTAATAAGACGTATTTCAGTTCCTTTCGAGTCGTCATTACCATGACGATGGCTATGGCGATGGAGCTGACAGCTTACCAAGAAATACCTTTTATAATGTCGGCTAAAACGCGGTTAATCCCAGAGGTAAAAACGTGCTTACTAATCACGGACAAAAGTGCTTAGTTTGACATGCTCTCTACATGTTGCCAAAGAGCGAACATGAAGATAATTCGATCTACAGTACTTCTTACTCCAAATCAACCCGCGAAGAATAATTTGTCAGTCCCTGATTACAAGGCCCTCTCTCCTTTCCTTGTCCATTGTCTACAGCTGTCGTCATCCCTCTCCCTCTCCTTTTTCCAGCTAAGCCCAGCCCATGTATCCATGTCGGCCCCTCTTTATAAAGGCAGTCTGAAGAGTTGTTTTTTAGCTGATAGCTGACAAGAGACGAACAAGGAGACAAGTCAAGGCCAAAGCTTTCGTCACTCGGGACTTGCATTTTGCTTTCACCATCGCTCAGCCCTGAAACAAGCGGCTGTCGTATTCTTCTACGCTACTGTTGAATCTGCAGTCGAAAAAAAAAGGACTCGCCGAGAGGAGGCTGGCTATACCTTGCTCTAACCAGTCCCCTTGTTGATCCATCAGGGCACTTTCTTTTTCCTTTCCCTCTTCTTTCTTCTGCTTGGTAGAAGTGAAATACAAGGGACGACCAAGCCTAGTCAAATCTTGAAACGAACGGGCCCTGTGTTGACCAACTTAACCTGTTCCATATCCTTCTCTTTCCTCTTCCCTCCAACAGCATAAACCCCTGAAAGCTGTACACTTTCGTGTCTTCTTTCCAGCTTCTTTTTTTCGACCAAGTTTCCTTTTTCTGATAGGAGCAAGCAAAGCACGAAAGGCCAGACCGCTTCTGTGTTTCTCAGTTTCTACCTTTATTGTTCTGCTGGTGTTCTCGATCTTTTCCTATTCGGTCTCCCCTACCAAAGAAGGTCAGTTAAACTTACAGATCCCTATTTCCAGGAAAGGTCAACCTGCAGGAAGAAGCTCAAGCACCCATCCCCTCCTTTATTCTAAAGAAAGAAGAAAAGAGATAGCAGAGGAGGGGGTCCCCTCTCCTTTGTTGGTGTCTGTCTCTCCACCACTTCAGTTTCCCTTGGTTTGATCTAGGCCTGCCCTTTGTTTGCCCGCCTTTTCCTCCTGTACCTTGTACTCCTCCTTCTTACACCACCCTTCCTTTATCTTTCTGCATTCTGCAGATCTCCTGAAAACCTAGTTTAAACTTTACCATGCCCTGAATTCACCAAGACTCCAAGCACAAGTCTCAAGGCTTCATTCAGTCTTCCAGCCCCTAGTTCTTGCCGTGTTCTGTGCTGTGGGTCACTCATCACTTGTCACCACTTGAAACAAGCCAGGGAGGGAGGAAAACCAGACTATCAGTCTATTCTACCCTTCTCGCACAAATCTTTACTACTTGTCTTTCCCGGCGGAATTCTCCCTTATACATTGCCCCCTCCCCCTTCTCCCTCAACTTACGCCATTTGTCACGAAAGCAGCCCACTGAAACCATACCTTGATCCCATCACAGGTGAGGTGATTTCCGAAGCACCTCTTCCTATATTATTGCCATACATAATAGGATTTCTTACTGGTCCCCTTCCCTCTCTCCAGACCAAGACTACCGCCCATCACTACCATAACTAGCTTTCCACTGCAACCCCACCAACAAATCAACAGCGGTCACCCAGCAAGCTAATGTACAGCTCAACAGCCAGAACACCCAAGTCTTGTCGTCCACCTAGTCTTCTCGCTTCTTTTATTTTTTGTCATCTTGCTCATTCTGATCTGATCTTTCTGTTACACTGGACCCGGATCCACGCCACGCAGCAAGGGGAACAAAGGCACAAGAGCAAGAGATTCTCATCATAGTAAGTCTATGCATATACAACACACCAACTAACAACGGTTCCTATTCCTCTTCCTGGTCCTGTTTCGTTTCCCTTCTCCTTTTATTCTCTTTTCTTGCTCTCTTGCATTATCAACTGCTTCTCAAGCCGTCAAGCTGCGCTCGCTCGTCTTTGTTTTCTCCATTCTTCCATTATCTACTCTTTATCTTTGCTCTCTTGAAACACACTCAAAACCTGTGCTTTTATACTCATCTTCGCCGGCTTCGTTTACCTTGTCTTGTCATAATTCTTCGTCATATTGCCCTTATTCTCGTTCTCTATCTTTATTTGCGCTAGTCTTGACTTCCACATCACCTACCACCCTGCCTTGTACCTCGTTCCTAATCATATCGGTCTACAATATACTTTTTCTTCCCTTTGCACGGCGACGGAAATTAAACAAGCACACTCTCCCTTTCTCACATTACGCCCTTCTCTTTAACATCTCTAATCACCCGCCATGCGAGGCTCTCGGATACGTCGTCTTAAACGATCCATGACTGACTTCCACATATCTATTGCATCAGCTCTATCTCACAGTACTACGCCAGCTCTTCCTCCCATTAAATCCACCATGAGTCTCAATATACCAGCCAAGCCTAGCGATATCAGCACAATCCTGAACACACTCGAGGCACAAGGTTCAAAATCTGGTAGGCCCGTCTAATTTACACCCTCCCTCATCCCCTTCATATGCTCCAGAACCTAACCTAGCAACTTCTAGACGACGATGCGCTACTAAAGCAGTTACATCTTCTTACCCGCACCACAAAAGCTTCGGAGCTAGGTGCTCTTCTCTCAGAAAATGCCATCAACATCATTTCCAAGATTGCCCTTGTAAAAGGCAAGCCTACCCTACGCAGAAGGGCAGCATTGCGGTGCTTAAACAACATTCTAGTTTTACAACCAGCTCTTAGGCGGTATTTTACCGAAAAGGGTCATGTCTTGAGTCTCATCGACCTCCTAGCCGTAAGTAAAGCCATGTCTCACCTACAATGCATGTCACTTGCTAATCAAATAAATACTCGCGCCTTACAGGAAGGTGATGAAGAAGACGAACTGCCTTGTGCCAGTCTCATGATGTTTAGTTTGGTTGGAAATGGACTAGACCTAGGCCCACAGCTAGAAAAAGGCAAGCTGGTTAATGCCATTTCAAAGGTCTGTCTTTCTCCAAGATCAACATAATATATATTACCCAACCACTGACGTATACTTCTAGGCCGTCACACGCCATGCCAGGACTTCAAATGTACCCACAGCAGACCCATCGTCACCCGGCAGCGCCATTTTAAAGCTTCTATCCACTCTCGCTTTAATGTACGAAAAGCAAGTCGATAAATTCTCCTCCACCACTTCGCCGCTATTTGATCTTCTCACCAAAGTTGTTATACCTAAAGACGATCCTCTCCAACCACCAGTCACTCTCCTAATCAACTGTCTCTTCGCTATTCCGCTACCTAACCACTATACTTACTCGAAAGAGAGCGTCGCTCGCCTGATCGAGCTCCTCGAGCTTAGTCTTGCTGCATATGAAAAGGACAACACCAAAATTGACAGGGATATCTTACCCTTAATGCTTACTATTTTGCGACTTTCCGAATCATCGGATAAAGCAGCTAAACAGGCTATGTGCGACAAAATATTCCCGTCTGAAAAAGACCGTGAAGAGGCGCTTGGCCGTGGGACGACACTTCCGCACAAACTGCTTCACCAAGTTTCGAATCCCATAGCCGCCAATTTCTGTCAGACTACACTCAACATCTACTTTGAATTAGCCGAGAGAAATCCGCAGGCCTTCGTTACAGTTGTTGGCTTTGGTAATGCTGCAGGTTTCCTTGCTTCCAAGGGCATCAAAATGTCAGAAAGCGAGATTAACCAGAACAATAATGGCCCAAGCTATGCGATTAATCCTATTACGGGACAAAGGCTTGACATGGAAGAAGTTTCCGATCTACCTGAAATGACAGATGAGGAGAAGGAGCGCGAAGCAGAGAGATTGTTTGTGTTGTTTGAAAGGTACGTCTTTCCGTTTTTCAAGTCCCCTCCCTTTTTAAACCAAAAAAGTGACCCCCGTACTAATATATATTCTCTCTAGACTACGGGGTACTGGCGTTGTTGATATTGAGAATCCAGTCACCAAAGCCAAGCAGGAAGGGCGATTTGAGGAGCTCCCTGATGATTATGAGGAGGATGAGGATGCCAAGAAGTAGACGGACCCTTAAATGTAGTGTATGACCATTTGCCGTGAAACTCTCTAACGAGATCTGTAAAGACAAGTTTGTGCATCCAGTCTGAGGCATTCAAGAATCGTGATGCTAGGCCTAAATAATCCAGCCATTTACGTCATTACCCACTCGGGCAGGCCTTCGGCTAAAGCTCGGCAGTAGTGCAAGTCTACTTTGTGGGTACAAACAACCCAACAATTTCTTAGTGACGGGCTCAAAGCTCCTCAATCTCGATCAAGTTCGTCACTTGTCAACTACAATTATTGATGCGACTATCACGCCTAGGACAAAGTTCCTTTTCGTCCCCAGAGAAATGTCGACTGCGCTCGTCACACGGACGTCCGCCGTTCTTGACATAATAGCCGCCACATCTTGCCGAGACTTATATCGCCCCCGTAACGATGCACTACAACGCACAATTAGACCCTCCTCCCCGAGGCCTAGGCAAACCTCGATAACTAGACAAAGCTATGCAACCGATGCGTCCAAAAAGAAAACCAAAAAGAGATACATCATACCTACAGCTGTCTCGACTCCACCGCGGCGTGACCCGTACATGTTTCCAAAGGCGCGCGAGTGGGCGACAGCCATTGGCATCGGCACTCCAGTATCCCTACGGCCCTTCAAAATAGTTCTGCCGCCGCATCTGCGCGGTGTGGGATTTGCGCCCAAATACTCGCCACTTCCAACGATCCGTAGCACTGATATGCCGGTATACTTTTCCGCACTCGAGCACCCACTGAGTGCGTATCACATGCTCAAGTACGAGCGCAAACTAGCCACCCATTCGCTATTTCTCTACATCCATGTAGGCGTCACGGCACAGCCGGTCGTGCGCAACTATGTTGAGCGCTGGGTACGCGACGCCATTTGGGCAGCGATGCAGGAAAGGGGCTATTCCAATACAGGCCGCGTGCTCCCAGCGGGAGAGATGCCACCAGGCATCACTCCGCCGAATCAAGATATGTGTGGCACGCTACTAGTCAAGATCACAAACCCATCAAAGGTAGTTACGTTAAAACGTAGCCAGAGCCTAGAAATCGGTCGATATGTTGTTCAAACAGTGTTGCGGGAGCTTACGGCCCAGGCACATCCCAATCAGTTGCTCCAGCCCGTCCAGTTCCCGGCTGACTTCTTACCACATTACAAGAAGAAAGCACTACTAGCGCAAATTGAAAAGGAGTGGGAGGAAGAAAGTAAGGGTATGCCACGCGTCAAGAGCGTTGAAGAGAAGCTGGCCGACGCTATTGCAGACAAGGAAAAATTCTACACTACATCAAAGTCACCAGAGTCACAGACTGCTTCAGGCGCAGTCAGTATACTGAAGAGATCGAGGAAGGCTATAGATACAACCCCTCTAGGCGAAAATATATCAAGCACGCAAAAAACGCGTCTCGCTGAAGAAGCAGAACTTGTTTCTGAGATAAAGAAACTATGGACCCATCGGCCAGGCACCTCGGATACCAGCGCATCCAAGTCTGTCACGGCAGACTCTAAGTCGGCCCCAGTTCCGAAACAGCCACCAGTGTGGAATGCAGACGAAATCGAGCGAAGGTGGAACGAGGCGGGAACACCCAAGACGGTGAGGAGGGGATGGAAGCCTCGGAATATCTTTTAGATTTGTTTGGAGCTAGAATGTGTGCATACTTCGGTGGAACTCATGCATATAGCATTAAATTTAGGCCATGACATTGATTCATTGCAGACTCTTCGCGGACCTAGTCGACGCAATAGAAGATATAAAAAGTGACGCCACTCGTGCGCCACACAGATGCCACACATCCAGCCAAGTGGCACGGGCCCACTTAAACCGTGTGCTGGATGGACACAGCTTCACAGAGCTCCAGGCTCTTGCCTTAATCCCTGGCCTTCTTGGCCTTGGCTTGTGGCTTTGGAGGGGGCAAGCCTATCTTCTTCTCTTTGATTCACCACCTCGCTCTTCCACCCAGAAGAGGACAAATTGAGAGCTTGACAACAACCCGGCTAAATCGCATCACGGTCTTGACAACAAAAATCGCTGAATTTCGTGCCATTCTTTGTCTCTTGCTTGTTTGTTAAGCGGTTTATTTATTTCTTTCCGCTCCCCTATTGTGCTTGGTTCCTTTACCTAAACGCGCAATCTTCAATAAAAGCTTGGGCTTGTTGTGTTTTGCCAAGGTGACCGACCACGATAGTCTCTTCCGCTTTCTTTGCCTCGCCTCGTCTTGTTGCCATTTTTGCGATCCAAACGTTGCGCTTCTGGTTGCCATTTAGTAGCGAGAGTCCCTGTGCTTTTCTGCTATCTATTCCCGTCTGCCAATCTCCATCTCCGATTTACTACATACCGGCCGCCTACTATCACCGCGCGACAGATACTCCCTCTCCTCTTTGAATATGTTGGTTTCTCTCACGGTCGGCAAGGTCGACGCTGGTGTCACTGTGCTTCTAACGCCTGACAAGCGCTTGGTATGTCCTTAGATATTGTGACCTTGCCTATCAATTGGCGCTAGTTCGCTCTACGTTCCCCGGCCCTATGAAGTTCAGTCACTAACCTATGCCACTATATATTGTTAGATTGAGTTTCCGTCCATTCTGCTTCCACCCGGCATTTCCTCCGGCAGTATCGTTGACATTACAGTTTCCCGCAACACTGGGTCCGAATCCGCTTCTGACAAGGCTTTCCAAAGTCTTCAAGACCGCATTTACAGCTGCTTCGGAGCCTCTGAGCCCACCACCCCAGTGCTGCGCTGCCGCAATGCCACGCAGACATCAGTTGTACTTGAATGGGACCCCATACACCTAGCCACTGCCGAACTCGTCTCACTATCGCTGTTTCGCAACGGCCAAAAGGCCGGCAACATCCCACGCCCATTGGAAATGCATAGCACCAAGATTAGCGGCTTAGCCGTTGACACGGCATATACATTTCACTTGGTCCTGCGCACGACCGCCGGTACATACTCGAGCGAGCAGGTCACTGTGCGTACGCACAAGATGACGGACCTAAGCGGCATCACGATAACGGCCGGTGCTATGCCCCCCAATTTCCGCGAGGCATTGACGGCCGCTGTCGAGCGCATTGGCGCCAAACTCGTTGACTCCGTGCGCATTGACACCACACACTTTGTCACAACTGAAGGCCGTGGTGTTGCCTGGGAAAAGGCCGTCGAAAATAATATTCCCGTCGTACGGCCCGAGTGGGTCGAGGCGTGCGAACGTAGCGGTCGCATTCTCGGCGTTACCAAGTTCTACCTTGATGCCGTCCGCACAGGCCCACCCATGGGGTCGACACCATCTGCTGCTACCCAACAGCACACGCAGTCAAACAGGTCTTCAGTGGGCCCAGCCTCAACGAGCGGCGTGTCAGCATCTGCGTCTCCAGCCCCAAGTAGTTCACAAAAGCCTTTGCCACAGGAGCCTCCAAGTGAGAATAAAGATACTACCACAGCGGCAAATGCAGCAACGCCAGCCGAAGCCAACAGCGATAGTGGTAGAGACGAGGAACGAGACGAGGTACGAAAGTCACGATCAGAAAGTAGCGCCCCTGGTGAAGATAATGGTAGCAAACGGTCGTCGTCGTCTTCGCGGCAAAATCTAGCCGTGAGACCGGCACCGACGATTGAGGATACAGACGAGGACAAAACAGGATCAGAGAGGACATCCTTTCAAAATATTGCGCTATAAGGGGGAGGGGGAAATTTGAGGAGCCTAGAATGTGGGTAGATGACGCAGGGGGAGGCTATGTCGGATGTGGTTAAGTTGTGTGTAACAGTGGATAGTTCTTACTATTATCAACTCTAGAATCTGGGTTGGCGAATTACGTGGCCCCCATCATCAAGCTCCTTGTACATGGATAGAAAGAAGATTAAAGCTTCAGACCCAGTAGAAACAATCTGCAAATGTATTACGAGAGCGTTCAGAACAGCAAGATACTAAGCAGAAGAGACAGAATAATAAAGATGAAGACATTCAGATCGAGAAGAGACAATAAAAAATAGGTGGCCCAAGATATCAAGAGGTAGCGGAGTCAAGAAGAGAAATCAACGGAGAACAAGGATGGAATACAAAGCAGAAAACGAGTTGAATAGAGCGAAAGAACGCAGAAGTAAAAAGAGCCACCGGAATGGCTTTACCGCGAATAGAGTAAAACAAACAACAGCCATCAGAAACGATCATCCAACCGTTCCGTCCCAATTGAGCAAAAGAAACGCTATAAAGAGGAAAAAAGGAGACAGTAGCAAGAGCAGAAACAGGAAAGAAGAGGATAGGCGTAGAGACGCAATAGAGAGAGTGTGCAGTGGGGATGTGAATTGAGTGTGACTAGAGAAATATGATGAAAAACAAAAAGATATAGACAGGCGAATAATAATGGGGGTTTTTCACTTGCCCGGTCTTGGTCAGTATGAGATAAGTGTGACATGACATATGAAATAGCGGAAGGAGGCAGACCAAGACCGGAGAGGAAAGTAGTTGGCTTTTTGAAGGAAGTTGCAAGCGGGAGTAAAGCAAGCACCAAAACTAGGTAAGGCGCAAACAGGCAAAGAAGCAGACAGAATAGGAAAGAGCGAAGACGTGCTGGTGAAAGCTTCAACGTGTCATCTTTTATCACTGGCCACATCAATTCCTCTACTCTGGCCCTCTGCTCAGTCTGAAAGTCCGCTCACCATACACCGAACTATCCGGCGTGCGGGGATTTGACTGGCTCTCTAAAGTCTCCATGACGATACGGGAACGTCTCTTTTCCGCGGCCTCAGTCATCCACTCAACAACACGACCTTCGTACAGAGTCATCAGAGTGCGGTCAAGATTGGCTAGTGCCGGCTCCAGTGCCTTGACGACCGCGTTGCCGCCAGAGCTGAGCTCAAGCTTGCGGAGCCGTCTCTCCATGTCATGGAGGTCGTAGGACTGTACTGTGCGACGTGATGCACGGTTGTGGCTGTGTCTGGCAATCGGGGCCGATGCTGTGCTCATCACCGTCTCGGCTACTGAGCCGCGAGAGTCAGGCCTTTCGTTATCCGAGTCAGAGTCAGAGCTGCCCGACGACTTGCGCATCTTTTTAAACCGACGCTGAGATCGCGACAGTTCTTTGCCATGGGCCTTGTCCTCCAAGGCCGGCGCACTCTTGGAAATGGAAGGCACCTGGTGGGGAGTCAGGTCAACGATGACCATGACTGAGCTCATACTAGGCGCCACAGCAGACTCGAGAGGACTCTCGACTGAATGTCGTGATCCCTGAGATCGCACAGAGCGTGCCCGCTCGATGTCGCGCATCTTCTTTTCACGCACACGCTCCTGTCGGTTTCTTCTCCACTCTGTTGACGCCTTGGCACGAGTGCTTTCAGTCGACGAGAATGTCTTGTTCTCGCGGCGACTGTTGGCAGAGCTTGACGTCACAGAAGGTGCAGCAGAGTTGGACGTCGCCTTGGCTACATTGTCATGCTGACGAGAGCGAGATGATGGCAGCTGCAAGCTTGTCTTGGACGACGACGCAGAATGCATGCTACCACCAGTAGTCTTGTTCCGTGATGGAACGTCACGCTCAGGTTCATCGCGCTCAGCAGCCATGCGGGCGGCTTGCATCTGCGCCAGCTTGGCCTTCTGCGCAGCAATTGGAGGGATGTCAGGCACGGGACGCACAGGCCTCGGGTATGCAGATTGGAGCGAGATGGACTGTCCATCCAAGATCACTTGGTCAATGGACTCAGTAGTACGAGCAAAGCCACCCGACACAGTACCATTGCGACGACGGGGGATCTGGACAGTAGTGGTAGTGCTAGTGGCAGTGGACGTGACAGTGATGTCCTTGTTAGCATCTTTGGCCATGGACATAGACATTGCCTGTTGCTGCTTCATTTGTGCCAACATCGACGTTGATCTGCGCGGCACCATGCCAGGCCGTTGGCCACTTTCACTGATTGTAGGCGTAGACGTGGCACTGGTGGTGGCAGTAGTGACAGAATCAGCATATGTGTTAGACCCACTGTCACTCCCGCTCTCAGTCGCAGGCCGCGATACAGAGCTTTCATTGCCAATCGATTGTGAGGGTGTGTGGATGGCGTTGCGGCGCCCAGTAGACACTTGGGTGTCCGGCTGTGGCAAGTGGGACTGCATAGATCCAGCCGGCTGAGCAGCGTTTGTAGCAGCGACGGTGGCAGTAGAAGCTCCAGAGGCTGCTGCTGCGGCTGCTGCTGCTGCTGCAGTTGACTGGGTGGTTATGGCAGATAGGGAGGAGACGCGTGGGCGTGAGGGGGGAGGAGAAAGCGAGAGCGGGTGTTGAGAGAGCGGGCCACGGTGAGGCAAAGGTTTACACGGCTTTTGCGGCGTCTGTTGTGGTTGGTGGTGCTGCTGTCGCTGCTGCGATGAAGACGAGGACAGCGGCTGGGCAGGCTGACTGTTGCTCTGGTTTTGGGAGAGGCAGGGACTGAAGGGATCGGCCTCCAGGGGAATGGAAATGGCAATATAGCGGTGGCCGGCGATGGTGGTGCCAGCAACAGCAGTGTCGGGCAGCTTGATGGGCGGCTGGTTCTCGTCAGCTATGCGCTGCGCTTCATAGTCCCGCTGCTGTTTGAGATAGGCCTCGACCTGCATTGTAGATTTGGAGTGTGTCATTGTCAAAGGCTTGCTCCATTTCTTGAGTCTTGCAAGAGTGCTTGAACTCCAGCGTTTTTTCTCTGACTCGGGAGAGGCAATGGCAGAACCCTTCGCCCCTTTTTCAACAAAACCCTGCGTCCAGCTTGCACTTTTACTTTTATCACCCCCCCTGGCTGCAACGGTGTCGGCTTTGGCGTTGAAATGAGCTATAACCCCTGCAGGCTGGTTCCAGCCGTAGTCTGGTCTTTCGTCTGGGGGTACGGGACCAGGAGCGACAGGGATTATTCTGCCCAGACGCTTTTCCTCTTTGGAGGTAGGGCCGGTTGGTAGGGCGGGTATTCTGGGCAGTCCACTAGCGGGAGTGGTGTTTGTGTTGGTAGTGGCACTGTTAGTAGTGCTGTTAGAATTAGTGGCATTGCTAGCGCTGCTGGAGTTAATGGCAGAATTAGCTGTCTTTTCAAGCAGCAAGCTAGCAGACGAAGAGGGTCTTATTGTGCGCTGGGGAAACGGGCTGTCGGCTTGGAGAGGAGCATAAGTGGTTTTTCCTTTCGCACTAGAGCTTCGGGGTCTTATAGCCGCAATCACAGAAGCCGAAGAGGCGGCAGAAGATGTGGATGGCCGTGTTCGTGCTCTATGTTTTGGCAGGGGCGAACCGAACTGCGAGATCATAGACACGGGAGGAGGAGAGGATGGTCTCAAGGGGCGGGATGGGCTAGTAGCTGTGATGGAGGGGAGGGAATGCGAGTGTGGAGGGGCCGTGACTGAGGCGGTGGGCGAAGCTGAAGCACCGGCAGTGACAGTCGCCGTGACAGTCGGGAAGTAGGAGCCCTTGGAGCCCGATGTGTTGGGTGTGGTGCTGTACGTTGGGCGGTAAGGCGAGTCACTGGAAACAATGGTGGTTCTACGAGTCACCGCCACCTTTGCAACACGGGGAGGATCGTGGGTGTCGTGATGCATCGTCATTTCATGATCAAGGGCGTCAAGCCATGAGAGCAAAATGGAGGGGGAGGCAAGGAGGGAGAAGAGGAGGGCGTAGCCAGACAGACGTTTATGGGAGGGTGGGAATGAGGTGTAAGTCAAGTTCAAGCAAGGTGTAAGTGGGTGAGATCGTGAGGGAGTTACTAGTGAGAAGGACGAAGAGGGGGGGAAGATGGGAGAAAAAGAAAAAAGGAAAGAAAATAAAGAAGACAAGCTTCGAGGTGGAAGTGAGACAAAGAGAAGCCAGAGACGCAGACGAGAAGTGCAGGGGAAAGCAAGACTCGACAATGGCAGAAAGAAAGGGACACCAAAAGATCGAGACGAGAGCACACACAGAAACACAGAAACAATGTGTGATGAGCCGATCTAGGAAACAAAAAGGCAGAGCTAGGACAAGCAACAACGAAGGCAAAGACGCAAGCACGGGCATAGGCAGATCTTGTCGTTGTCTCGGGTCACTAACAAAGGGCAGACTAAAACAAGATAGGAGAGGCTAAAAGAGAGGCACGAGCAACCAATAGACAGAGCAAAACGAGGAGCTGAAAAAAAAACAAAGAAAAAGAAGAAAAAAAAGAAAGACACAAGGAGAGACGGACATACAATAAAGAATGACTGGAGGTAGGAAAAGAAAAGGCAAGAAAAAAAAAGAAATATCAAGACGAAGATCAAAACGATGATCAAGAAGCAAAAGATTTGCGTTCTGGATGGAGAAAAGAAGGGAAGAGAACTGGGAGAAAAAAAAAGAAAAAAAAAAAAAGACAGATATAAAAACAAATTCAGTCAACAACTTCAAGACAGGTCACAAAATACAGATATTGAACGGCTGGGAACAAGGGCTTGCAATGTCACAGAGAAAAAGCAAATGCCAATACCACTTGTGCTCTCTTCCATCCTCACTCTCCTCTCTCCTTTTCCACCTCTTGCTCGGCCTATCCATACCAAGCATTAATGAGATCGACATCATGCATCACGATGCCTGAGAGGAAGAGAGAGTGTGAGTAAGAGAGGAAGCGAGAAGCAGGCAAACAGCCAGAAAAGCTGGGCAAGACAAGGCTTAGATGCTCCCTCTTCCTCTCTTGCTCTGTGGTGTTTACGCCACAGCTGTTTTTCCTATCAACCCCCCCTGGCCGTTCCCCAGACAGCCGGAAGAGACGTTTGCTGGCCTAACAGGGCCTGGCAGAGCGGCTGCGAGTGAATATGATATTAGACAAACTATGGTTGACCGAGTTTTCCTTCCCCTTGCCAGCTCTACCCTTCCCTCCCCTCGATATTTGGAATACTGACAGTTTTCCTCCTTGGGGGTCTTTGCCTCCTGCCTGCCATATCTGACATGTATATATAAGTGTGTGTGCAAGTCTCTCGTTCTCTACCAACGACACATTGCACGTCTCACATATCACATATCAGTTGTCACCATGATCGAGGTCAACTCAAGCCAAGACTTGCGCCAACTGAACTAAACAGAAACGCACGGCTCAAACTGTCCCGGCGCTGGAGACAGAAAAAAGCCTTCGAATCTTGCCTTGCTCATCTCAGATTTACTCGACTAGCTTGAGCTCTATAAAATAGCGTGAATTTACAGCCCTGAGAAGCCCCTCTCTCGTGCTGTCCTCCAGGATCTTCTTCCTTGTACATCCTCTGTAATTTATGATGATCTGCCAAGCAAACCTGTTCCTGCAAGCTACAAGCAGCCTATCAAAAGCAACAAAGAGATATGGAATGAAGAAAAATAACACTGCCTCTACGCTAAATTCTTCGTGGGTAGTCTCATAACAGGCTAAGCGGTGAAGATTGCCTCACAAGACCCAAAGTATTGTGCTCTCCCCCCTTCCGTTTCTTCTCCCCCGGCCTAGCAAATGAAGAGAGTGCCCCAGCATGACGATGCAAAAACACGAATAAGCAAGCCTAAAGCGGGCAAAAAGAACAAGAAGATGCTCTTGACCTGCTCCCTAGGTCTAGGCCAGTCCCTCTGCCAAACTCTGCTCTGCAAACTCTCTGGTCTCCAATCTACCGGGTGTTACCATGAGCTAATCAGCCAGCACATTAGGGCCTGCAACTGCTACCTGCTGTCTTTGGTCGTCTCTACTTGACTCTATCTTGGGTTTCCCCTCCATCCGGTCTGATGTTGACAGCTTCCCTGGCATAGCTCCCCATTATCATAGCCCGTGGCACCTATAGAGCAGCTCACTAATGACACACACCTTCTAACAACAAGCCTCTCCATCTCTCTTCCCCTCCGGCTCATGCTATGCTACCAAGCTTGAATATGAAAATCCCCAAGGTCCCCTCCGCTTGCCCCGAGGGCTTCTCATTGCTACAACAAGAGTTCCAGGGGATGGCTAGAGACAACGAACTGACTTGGTCTTGTAGAATTACTTCCCTCCTATCTCTATCTTTATTTTATTCTCCTTTCGTCAAAATCTGAAACTGCGCTGGCATTAGCATGGCAGGCACCTTGCTCTCAGCTGATCTCCCCTCTGGCTCCTCGCCTCCGATCAACACCAAGATCATCAACCTCTGATGCGAGAAGAAATCAAGGCCAATCTGTGGCCACTCCAGAGTGCCCCTCGTCGTATCCAGCCCAACGACGCCACACGGAACGTGAACCGAAACAAGACGGACATGAACGACGGTGGGAGAAAGTCAGTGAGACGGAGGGGGAGAGAAAACTCACATTGGTGCCCAGACCCTTTTTTTTCTACAAACAGCTAATAAATTACACAATAAATTGCCAGCTAAATGGGCAGCCTAGCCCTAGCAGGCTAAAACCAGGCTGATCAAGCTGCCTGTCTGTGTGTTCTTCCTAACGAGCCAACAAAAACTGGCCCTAGCTTCATAACTTAGCCGTCTTGATACGCACATACAGTGCACAACATAGGAGCTCTTGTACATTCTCTCTCTATTAGTGATTTTCTTCTTCCCATATCTCCTCTACACGGAAAGAAAAGTGCCTGGACGCCGGCTTCTCATTCATGTTACACCATTGCCTATTTAAGGAAAGGGGAATGGGGGCCTGATGGGTACGGGAGATCTTTGTTTATATCGACTTGCCCTTATACCAGGCCAACCCAGGGGGGTGGGGGAGTGCCCTATGTGAATTATGTTTGAACAAACTTCATAAACAACAAAGGTCAGTGCTTCAGTGCCTCTAGTTCCTAGAAGTCTAATGCAACAGCATAAAAAGTTCCGCGGCTCTTTTCTCATGAGCTTTCAGCTCAGCATGCAGAAAAAAAACATGAGAACAAATGCGTAGTCGTGATTGTGGCACACGGCAGGCTCAAAATGGCCGCGCATAACAAGGACAGGACTCTGTGTCAAACTGTATTTGCTGTCGATACATACGTGTATGCACGCCAGACACAGACACAGGCACCATCCAGACCAGCCCAGACCAAGCCAATGAGCAAGATATAAGACAACAACACCAGCCATGAAGTCATGCCAGTTTTATGCAAATCCATTCGCGCAAGCCACGCCGCAGCATGTCATACACTTGAGCCAAGTATCTTGGCACCATCGTATCTCTGTACCTCCATACCTCTGTATCTTGACTCTATCATCTCGTCTTTTCTTGGGAGCCTGCCACGCACGATAGACCACCCACCATCGGCATGTTGGCTCGTGGTCACCTGTGCATGATACTTTTCTTTACCTGTCAACACTTACACGGCATAGCGTCAAATCAAACACCCCCAAGTAAAATCGAGAAAAACTCTTACCGCTACACAGCGGCAAGTGCATCGTACAAGACTCCGTTTCTCACACCTACACCTTCTGCACCTATTGCATCTAACGAGAAAACAACAGCTGAAAAAAATATGTATCTTTGTCCTCCCTCGGACACAAAACCGTACAGCACAGGCCTTTGGTTATGTAACCAATCACGTAGACCCTAAAAGAGGCAAAGTCCAGTAGCTCCAATCACCAACTCACGCTCCTCTCTTACACCTAATCCCGTAAGGAAAGAACCCTCTTCTATGTACTCGGAGCTGGCAGACGTCAGACTCTTACGTAGGCACCTTCCTTTTTCTGGACTTTCCCTATCTGGCAATTAAAATCCAGACTTATACTTTCTCTTGTATACTTGCCATTTTGTTTCTATTTTTTTCGCACCTTCCACAGTTCATGTATGTCTCGCATCTGAAGGAGCTCGAGTCTCTGTCTCCCTTATTTTTTGTGTCTCGCTCGATTTGCTGGCCGGCTCACTAGAAGGTAACAGAGGTACTTACAGCCTCCTCCTGCTTGCACAAACCGCACTAACACTGCGCGAGAAAAGCGCTGCTACCATGTCTACGTAATCCTGCGCACTCTTCACGTATTCATAATTTGATCAGCGCTCGCTGCGCACAACACCCCTACAGACAAGTCAAAGGCCGCACAAAAATTGTCTCCTGCTGTCACACCTTCGCCCCTGTGCGTTGCATACAGGCAGCTGGGCTAAGCTCGATTTCACACTAGATTCGTTGCGAACTTGGCAGAGTTGCATTGAATCGTCGCCCTTCCCCTCTCTTTACCTTTCCTCAGCTAGAGGTGTGCTGAATCCAGCCATGCAGATCCCAGGGGAGAGAAATAGACAAAGAAAGAAACAAGAGGGGTTTGTTTTTGATTTTTGTCCGCATACAAACGTACTAGTAGATCTTTTGACATGTGAGGATCTCGGGGTGATACTCTGCGCAGATTAATTGCATTTAGCCCACAAAGCATGGCAAGCTGCTGGAGCCAAAAAGAACAAAAATTGTGAGAAGGAAAAAGAAATGCAAGGCGAGGCCAAGTAGACAGCTAGCTCGTCTGCTTTGCAGCTCAACCTTTTCCTCAGACTTGAAATCCGTCTTTATCTGTTCTGTCCGCCCCCTCCCCGCCCATTGTCAATTTCAACCCCTTGTTCATGCAGCCCGTAAACCTACACAATCCTCTCCCCTTCCAAGTGACAGTTAACTACCAATTGCCGCCTTGGCCTCGAGATCACAAACGAGGTTTTCTTTCCTGCTCGAGTTCCAGAGCTAGCCTCATCCCTTTGCTTTTTGGACCTGTGATGTATTCCTCAAGATCATTCGACGGCATCCGAGCTTCCCTATTTTGGGCTTTATCCGGTGACATATACCCAACACCACCAAGCCTAAACTCTTGGAAATTTGACTCTCCCTTTCTTTGGCTTCTTTCTCTTCTTTTTTATCCCGTATCAACAACAAAAGGTCCCTCCCTAGCTAGAACCTTCCCCTCCCCTTCTAACCTCTAACTAGCTTTTCCTTGCCCTCCCCCTTGTTTATCTATCCTACCCCTTCCCCCAAATTGCAATGAAAATCATGATGCGCTATTCTCTCAGCGCCGACAAGGCAATTAACATCTAGCTAAGGGGTCCAGGTTCGAGTTGAGCAAAGCTCTAAAGCAAGCAACAGCGAATTTGCAAGGGTCTTTTTGGTCAAATCAAATCAGCCTCTTTCTTGCTTCCTCCGAGATTGGACCAGCTTCCTACTCCATTTCATATTTCCTTTGCCTTATCCTTTCTTATTTTACTTGGGCCCGGCACTTTGTTTAAAATTAAGTTATTGTGCTGAGATATTAATTATGACCTTAATTATTGTTCTGGTTTAGCGAGTAAGTCAGCACAGACCCTAGTAATCAGTAGAGCATGTGCCATTATTAGGGTTTACAGCTCAAAGTAAGCCCATACCGTGTTCGTGGTGGGATGAGTCGACCAAGGCATTCTTGGTCAGAAGCGAGCCGAGCCAGACTTTCTGCTATTTGCTATTTTCTTAGACTCTCTAGCATTCGTCATTACTTGGAGACACATGAGGATGAAATGGGCTGAAGGAGCAAAACAAAACTACGCGCCCAGAGTTCTACTGCTTTCTTTAAAGGCGACAAAAAAGGGGAAGAAGTACTAGCTAGCTAGCTAAGTGAAACCGAGCCACTGTAAGGGATGAATGCGAAAGACAGATGGACTGGACTAGGAAAGAAAGGAAAAGCAAGAAACATACATGAAGGCCCCGGCCCAGCTCCGTCCAAGATTCACCGTCGCGGAGGAGGCCGCTTCTTGATAAATGGATCAGCCGGGGTACGCTTGCGAGGCATTGGCGGCCGCACTGCTGGATTCCGCCCATTCGCATTGCTGTTTCCTGTCATGCTTGCAGGTCCTGTAGGTGCGCCTATAGGCGTCAAGGATGCTTGCTTCTGAGCACCGGCGATTGGAGAGTCGGAGTCGGGATATCCAGTGCTGTTTCTGCTGGGCTGTGAAGGGGTAAGAGCGGGTGGACGCTGAGGCGGTACTAGACCCATAGTCTCCATAGCGCTAGGGTCCACAGGACTGGCACTTGGGCGGCGGTTTGGGGTATAGTGCCTGTTATTGTGATTGTTGTGGTTATTGTGACTGTTCTGGTTTTGACGCTGTATCATTTGTGCGCGTAGACCACTGCCGATATTCCCCGTGGAACGAGGATTGCGTGGACCACGGGGGGCATTGGGAGGGGCTGGCGAGGGGCCCTAAATGTAGTGTTAGTGCCAAACAAGAATGAATCAAGTATAAGACATCGTGTAGAAAGGTGACTCACTTTTTTGGCAGCAGGGAGCACCTGATCTTCGCCAGGCCGCTTTTTTCCTTGGGGCAGTCCCGGTACCGAGGTCTGAATCACAGGCCGACCACTGCCTTGTGTTGGATGAGCCTCGGCGATTGGCACGCCTCGTTCATCTATTGTGTATGCGAAACTCCCAGTGCTGAGGCGCGGGCCTCGCGGGGGCTGTCCATGACCCACAGGAATGGCGATGTCCGATTTGATGATTGTGTCTTCAGGCGTCGTTTCTTTTGGTATCAGCTCCCTCTTCAGGGGAAATTCTGCCACGGTACTGGCCTCGTGTTTGATGTGAACACCACTGGCCTCTACAGGCAATGCGCCCTTTTGCGTCGGGCGACGCAAAATATCCTGGATATCGCCATCCGTTAATAGCAGGCGTTGCTTTGCATCTTCGATCAGCTTCTTCCAATACTCGCCCTGAGCCAGAGCGTTCGAGTCACCCAGAATCCACAGACTGCTCTTGGCTCGCGTTAAACCGACGTTCATTCGACGGATATCAGTCATGAAACCAATACCACCTGTAGGTGAGGCTCGCACACACGAGAATATGATAATGTCGCATTCACGGCCCTGGAAGGCGTCTGTCGTGTTGAACTCAATCGAGTCATTGATTGCATCGCCAAACTCACGTGCAAAGCGGAAGCGAAGCTCGGCTAACTGGGCCTTGTACGGTGTGATAATGCCAATACGTCGGGTCAAATCCACAGCTGGATAGTCGGCCTTGAGTCGGCGGTATAATTGTAATGACACCTCAATTTCCTTGAGATTTACCAAACTCTGGCCCTTGGCACCACGGCCCTGTACACCCTTGACGTCGAAGAAGCGATACGGCGAGAACAGTATGCTGTCGTGCCATGGCATAGAGCGTAGACCGGACATGTTGGGCCCGTCAATTAGCTTACTGTCGTAAAACTCGCGACTGGGGAAAGCACTGATATGTGGGTGCATTCGGTATTGCGTATCTAGTAGGTAAATGTCTTCGGGGTGGGCTTTCTGCATACGAACAAACAGACTTTGGTCGTAGCCGTAGCGCTGGGCAGACTGTGATAGCACCGTAGGCGGTAGCTGTTTCGGGTCTCCTACTAGAATGCATTTGGACGCGCCGTATTTGAGGGGGATTAGGGCACTCAGCTCAACGCATTGTGCGGCTTCGTCGATAATGACCGTCTCAAACTCAATATTAGACAGGTTTCGGAACATGTCGTGGCCCGAGCCCGAAAGCGTAGCACACAGAATATGGGCTCCATCGAGAATCTCCTGCTGGATCATGCGCTTGCGCATTTCTACTTCGCGAGCTACCGTATTTCCGGAATCTTTGTCAGCATCCATCTTGGCACCGATACGTGTTTGTCGCATCTTGAGCTCATCAAATTTGCGCTGCATAGCTGAATACTCGTTACGGTTCCCTGCATCACGTGCCGCCTCGAGCTTAGGTCGCAGAAGAGCCAGCTCTTCTTTGATTTGCCCGGCCTCAACGTGCATCTTGTCACGCTCAGCTAATGCCTGGTTTTTGGTCTGATCGCCTTCAAGGCGTGTCTGTACCATGATGTCCAAGGTAACATCTCGGACTGCAGCATTGATGGCATCGCTGCGACCTAGACGGATAACATTGATCTTGTGGTGCTGGCCGCCGGCTGTTTTGACTCCCTGCTTTAGACGTAGCACCAGCTCGTCCACAGCTGCGTTGGAAGGTGCGCACACTAGCAGCTTCTTCATGATCGTCTGCTGGTCTTTGCGGGCGGGTGGGGGCTGCTGACCAATTGCTTTGATAGAGGTAATGCCCATACTAGATGAGGAGGATGTAGTGGAGGCTGACGCAAGGCTCCCAGCTAACAAGCAGCCAACCATGGCCACAATGGTCTTTGTTTTTCCCGTTCCAGGGGGGCCCTGGATCAGCGTGAAGCCATCATTGTCTTTGGCACCTAGCACGGCCTTGGCCTGCCCGGCATTGAGTTTCCAGTTGTCCATGTACCGTCTGATTTGCTCATCGCTATAGTTAAGAATAGGCGACGGCTCCCCCTTGAGCACTTCGTCCATCAAGTCATAGTACTGGAGGGCTTCTAATGCAGCGTACTCACGCTCGATGGTGGTCATGTTAGTAATGCGCACAGCATTCAACATTGCGCCTGGTGTTAAATCACGAGCTAGGGGGTTCTCTCGTTGGTTTAGACGCCATGTCACTTCTAGCACGCTCTTCTTGAAAGTGACTCTCCAGATACGAGCAAGGCAATGAGCGGCAGCCGCATTATTTAGTGGGTCTTCGTCTTTGGAAATGAGCACAATATCGCCTTCACTGACAACTCTCTCGCGGTTTTCGCTGCGGTTCGTTGCTGGCATCGTGGTGGTGATTTCGAGGAAGCGATCGACTGTCATGCGAGTGATGATCTTGATGCCAAAGGCCTTGGCAGTACACTCGTTCTTATCTGTTACAAAGGAGCGCCACGCTTCGTAGATGAGTAGTGGTAGGAACGTGTTCTTGTACAGCACGGGTTGTGCAAAAGTGGTAGCTACATGCATCAGCTGCAAGCCATTAGGTGGTGCATCGCCGTCGTGGAAGATATCCCAGCTAAGAATTTCTGAGTGAAGCGTGTCCATGGGTGGCGTTAAACGGGCGCGGTTGTCTTTGGCTGTCCGCTGGATCTTGATCTTCTTGACCGGCCCACGGATCTTGCCCATCAATGCTTTCTCACGCCGACGTTCAGCCTCGTTGAGGGCGTCCATTCCGGCCTTACTGCTACGAATTAGCGAGGATGCTTCACCATCGTCATCGTCATCGTCGTCCTCTTCTTCATCCGAAGAGTCGACCATAATCTCCGACTTCTCTTTCTCCTTAATAACGATACCACGAGCTGCTCGATCGCGTGCAATAAACTCCGCTCGTTTCCGTGCCATTTCATCACGTTCTCGCTGCCGTGCTTCCTTGAGTGCGCTCTGCTTGGCCTTGACCTTCTCTGCATGCTTAGCTTGCACAACAGCCGACTGTTCGGCCGCTTTTGCACGGATGGCCTGAATAGACTGCATAGCCACTGAAGTCGACTTGCTCTTGAGCTTGGCTTCTTTGGCTGCCATGGCGTCTAGAGTGCTCTTACTAGATTCTAGAGTGCTTGACAAGTCCGCTACATCGTCAGCATTGGTGCGGCCAGTAAGTGGTTTTGATGAAGACGCGCCAGCCCCAAGCTTCCCCCAACTCGTGAGATCCAACTTGGCTTGCACTTGGCCCTTGGCGTTAGTCCTACCGGTCCCAGGCGGCCCAGGAAGAGAGCCGGCACGCGCCGAAGGGATCACACTGACGATAGTCACATCGTCGTCGTCGTTGTCAATAGATGCCGCTCGCAGTAGCTCTGCCTTCTGCTGGCTAGATAGCTTAGTGCCGATTTCAAACCTGCCATCTGTTGGCCGGGGCTTACAGGCTCGCTGTAGATACATCTGCACGTCGTCCGGAATCGGCAACTTGTACTCAGATAGTCGGTTAAGCAACTTGCAGATAATCTTTGTTGTAATCTCCACCAAGTACTCATCCTTGAGGCGGATCATGCGCACAAGTCCCATTAAGAAACGCCGACACGGTTCTAGGGTTCGAATCATGGCTTTGGATGCAAAACCTTCCTCGTCGATCGTGGCGCCAGAAGCTACTGCAGCTTTGAGCATGTTGTCTTTGCTGGATGCACTGAGAACGCCATCATTCGACGATAAAGACTCAGCTAGCTCGATCACCTCGCGGCAAAAATCAGTCATAATTTTGATCTCGACGAAGTACGACCAATTTTGTGTGGCATCAAAACAGACCTGCACCCAGTGCCATTGGCATAACCACCAGGCATGCACTGTGTCAATCTCGCTCCTGTCTAGACTCTTCACTCGAAGCACGCCAATAGTAGGGTCAAATAGACCGTTGATAATGTCCTTGGCCGTATTCAAAATGTGTTTCATCGAACCCCATGGAGGCGATACCTCTTCCCCGTCTTTGTTCTTGTACGGCTTCGCTGTGGTATTTATGGCCACCGTAAAAGCTCGGATTACGGGGGCTGGTCTTTCGGTTATAAGCTTCAATACTGCCTCGCTACGAGAGCCTTGACCTGTGATCGTCTTGACCAGTTCGATGGCAGCCAGGCTGATTTCCTCCTCTCCATGCAACATCATGGCCAGTAGAATACGCAAGTGTGAGTCTTGTGACAAAACTTGTTTATCACATTCGTCAAAGTCGCATAGACGTTGCAGTAGCCGCCCAATTACAGCTGCTGACTCGCCGAAGCGTTTATTGAATGCTACCTTTGCGGGGAGCATTGGCTTGGTGGCCTTGCGCTCATGTCGGAACTGCTCGACAGGAAGGATAGAGAGAAGGGGCCGCAACATTGTCGTTGCTAGCGTAAGGTTGCCCGGATAAATGAGTTCTAGATATGCATCCCACAGACCGGCCGAATTTCGCGTCACCATCTGTTGTACCGGACCACCCATATGAAGCTGCTTGGCCTCAGCAGCAAATGCACGTGCATCGAGCAAAAGCGCCTTTTCAATGACAGAGACGGCAGCCTCTTTTTCTCCGAGCAATGACCGCTTGTTCTCGGCTGCCATGACAATGATCTCGCTATACTTGAGCGTCATATTTAGCGCGTTGTTAGCAAATACAAGGTTGTTGGACGAGGCTAGAGACTGCATGGCAAGCGCATCCTTTTCGTTGGTTGGGTTGAGGTATGAGTCTAAAAGATCGGCCAGAGTATCGAGGCCAGCTTTTACACAGGCAGCCTTGCCAGATTCACCTAACGATGGGTCCTTGACAAAGTTTTCAAAAAGGAGGTGAAGCAGGGAAGAACACGCATCGCCACGCTGATCCCGTGATAATGACTGGCCCCATATGGAGATCCAGGCAATTGGCTTAGGGAGACCAGAGATGCTTAGCCCGAGCTCCAGAGTCTTGTTGAAGAGAGTTTTAAACATAGGCGCGGCAAATGCCGGTTCAACTACTGAGAAGGGCCTGGGGTGGCTGAGGGCATCCCAAAATGCAGCTGGTGCTTTGCTAATTAGGACTGAAAAGGCATCCAGAACCAGCAGAAGAATCTCCTCCGATTGGCACTGCATGTGGATAAACAGTAAATCGTACAGGTTTGGTCGTTCTTCTAGAGCCCGATATCTGTGTACAATAACATCTGGTGTCATGACGTTGAAAATAGTCAAGGCGCCGCTCCAGAACCGGGAAATCTGCTCCAAGTTCTGAGGCTGCGTTATATCCAGAGCCCCTACAGTGACCGAGGCGCGCACTAGGAATTCGCCCACAGCCCAGTCAAACTGGTCTGCTGACATTGACCCTGGATCCAGCGATGCCCACGCAGCGTTGGCGAAGCGTAAGCATACCGGATCAGGGTCAAAGAGAAACTCCGTCATTGCTGGTAGTAAGGTATTTGCGCCTAGGCGAAGGGGCTTCTTGCCGCCAGATAGACGTTGGAACACAAACTCAAAGTTTTTTCGCTTGTCCAGCATCCTTAGATAGTCTACACAGCACATAGACTCATAGACGGTCAATAAGACGGCGGAGACATCTGCGCCGAGAATCTGCAGCTTAAACGGCTTCCCGGGCTGTTCAACGGCTTCGATACGGTCACGAGACCATTTGAGACGCGAGTCGAGCCGGTCAAAGTCGAAATTGATAATGAGGCGTTCTAATGCTGTCACAACTTCGTGGCTATAGTTTCTATTGGTGAACTGCGTGTTAGTATGTAGGCTTGCGACAGTGTATGTCATCCCGCAAAAGGACTTTTTATGTGGTCCTTATGAGTTCCAGCAAACTCAAATCCGGCTCAAGAAACTAGGACGTTTACATACTCTGATAGGCCGATAAGAAATGACTTCCGGCAGCGGTGCCAGTTCTTGATGCACGCATCACATGAAGAAAGAGCATTTTGCAGCCTTGAAGCGTATGTCTCGAGCCATTGCTCAACTTTTTTCCGCTCAACGCCAAATAAGAGAGAGTTCCACATGGTGATATTTATCCGCTCTTTAGCATCTTCAAGCCGTTTCTTTTTTTCTTCTGCGGTGATCCCAGAGGTGGGCTCGGCTTCGGCATAGTTTTCCGGGTCATCGGCGTGGGTCATGGGACATAGTATATGAAGTTCGGGGGCGATGTTTTCGAGCTCCAGTCGCCAGTGATTGAGGGTCTCGTCGAGAGATGACTGATCCATTGTGTTAAATGAGTAAAGAAGGGAATAATGCGTGTGTTTATATGTTAGAAATATAACAAATGGAGCAGTCTAGAGAGGTATTGGTTGGCTCAGGCCTGGGTTTCTTTGTAGCTGGGAATACTGATCGATGCAGCAGCGACATATATATCACAAGAGCTTTCCGTGTGGATTACTAAAACTCTGGTGGTGCAATACAAGCCAGCCTGCCTAGGCGAAGCAGCAGGAGAGAGGAACAAGCACTCAAGATAAGGCCTAGCCTTGTTCAGGAACAGAGGCTGATACACAGCAGCAAAAGCGGCCGGGCAAATGGGAGTTCAACTCGCAGTATGTGTTGAAGCTTGAGAAGCCAGGCAAATGGGAAGCCAAAACAAAACGATGGATGGCACCTAAACCTTAGCTTAGAGGTTTATTATAGAGCGCTTGATGCTTGCTGTTGAGGTATCTTACGAGCCGGAGCTGTCTATTCGCCGTTTTAAACTGAGGCCAGAGTTTGACAGGGTTTCTCTGCACAGGGATACAAACAAGAGGCAAAATGAAAGAAAATTGCCAATGTATGTAAAGTCCCAAGCCAATCACGAAAATGTAATGTATCCGGTGTAAATGCTCTCAGCAATAAGCACCGCTAGGAAGAAGTTGACTTGATGATGCTTGATCGAAGTTTAGGTGGGCTTTTTTCAGTGTCTGTTTTTTTTTGGGCAATTAATCTGTTTTACTGACTAAGCCCACTAAAAAAAATAAGACGCGTGCCTAGCAACCAACCAGATCGCGCCGTGATTAAAGTAGGTGGGCTACAAGCAAGACCAAATAGCAGGTCCAGGATTAGTCGCAGTGAGGATCACAAGCCGTACCCATGACATAATGCATAGAGCTGGGGTACAACCGAGTACTGGTATTTGTAGCAAACAATTAGGTACACACTTATGTACCTGTGTGTACCGTGCATACTGATTTAAACCCTTAGATTTCTATGAACCTTTTCTATAACCCTATTGCATCACATGCCACCTTGCCCTTCTTTTTTCTCACAACTAATTCTTCTAATGGACACTCACAGCTTTCCCATGATGTTGTCCCCGGAACTGTTGCTGCTTTGCATCTTTCGCAGAGCTGGCCATGCTTAATAAATAGCTGATGCAATGGATATTTGAGCTCTCGTGGCACACGGGTTTCGCAGTGCCAAAAGGCTGCCTCAGCATTGGCTTTCTCGGGAACCCATCCGAGCCAACGACACATGCGCAGCACATGCGTATCGACTGCGAAACATGGCCGCTGCAGGCAAAATAGGATCACGCAGGCGGCGGTTTTCAGACCAATGCGTGGTAAACGTAACAGCTCATGCATGGCATCGGATATTGGTAGCGTACGAATGTGTTCTAGCGAAAGCTGTTCGTTGTCCACAATAGAATCGGCTCCATGCCCGACTTTGTGGTTGTCTTTGCTGCAGCCCTGCTTGTCGCTAGAGCTCGAGATCTGTGCCATATTCAATATTGCAAGAATACCCCGGGCTTTCCCAGTAGCGCATCCACACATGCGAATGGTTCCAGACAAATCTTCCACTGTGGATCTGCTCACAGATGCCCAGTCAACGCTCCCGCGGTGGGGCCCGGATGCCGCAATGCCATGTCTAGAGGCTAGCGCGACTATGGCCTTGTTTGCAGCCACCATCGTGGTCGCGCCACTGATTACTGTACGCAACACGGCATCAAGGACAGCGGGAACTTCACCGCAGCCAGCCACAGTGAGTGATGGAGGAGGAATTGGATTTGGGGCTTGCGATGGCCCATACTGCTTGGTGAGGATGTTGTGCACTCTGTGGCAATCCTGGGACGAAGGTTTTGGATGGGAGGTGAACGGCGACTGGGGAATTTGAGCGCTGTGTTTGCCCTTGGTTGCAGTCGTGGTTTCGCACTTGATCTTACTTTTGGCCTTCCTTTTAATCATAGTCCTGGGCTCATTATTGGTCTTACGAACCCTTTCCGTTGCTGCGCATGGCTTCAACACCTCTGCTTGGCTGGAGCCACAAGCTGAACGAAGGCGGACAGAACGTCTGGGCTTCGGAGAAATATGCGATACCATAATGTTGATGATTGGACAAATGTGGCCATTGAGGTGGTGCAAGATGGCTGGAAGAGCGGAGTTTCAATTCCTGGTTCAACTATGAATAGTGAGGGATATTATGCGTGGCTTATGTTTTGCCACCACGGCATAAAGCTTCGACAGCTGGTGTGCGTCTTTGGTGAATATATGTGCAACATAGACAAGAGACAAATAATACTAGTCAATAGATGCAATCTCGTGGCACAGGAGAAAATCTTGGATATTTCCAGTACTATGTTGATCTAGAATCTAGTGGCTTCCTAGTCGTTTGTCCTAGACGACATTGGTGGATAGACGCTTCGGAACAGAATAGAAAGGGAGATTGGTTGTATGAACAACATTGAGTGTCAACAACAAGGATTTCATCAAGACTAACATGACAATCACCCAAGTGGGAAATTGAGTCTCGTAAAAAAAGAATGAATCAAAAGGGCTTTGACTGCGCTTCTATGGTCTTTATCCGTCACCTTGTGTGACATGTCACCCTCCTCGCCGCGTTGGTGATGTCGCCATTCATATTTACAACGCCAAGCAGCCCTAGACTAGTAGTCCCATGCAGCCGTGCCTGCCCAGTCATGTTCGTTCAAATATCAAGAAAGCAACTTGCTGTCCATTTTCCCTGCGTCCGAAACGCCCATTAGTGATCTCGCGCGTAAGACATCCCTATCGCAGTATTTCCAAGGCTCATGACGGGCAGCGGTCTCTTACCTATGCCGTCTAATCAAGTGATCGATTATGAATGCATTGGTGGAGCTAAACAGCTGGGAAAGTAAAAGCCAGGCGGGGAACATCCCGTCACTATCAATAACTTACTCAACGGCTGATATTGAAATATGGGCGGCCTGTAATCCCGTGGTTACTCGGTCATCTAGTTCACAGCCATAAGACTATGCCGTTGTCGAAGTTGGAGTCTCTGGCCCATCATCGCCTCAGCACACAAAGGCAACATCTTAGACAGTATGTCTAGCCCAACGTCCACTAGCTATCGATGCAAGCGACGCCTTCCAACTGCAACATCGGAAATAACTACCTTGGCTAATCGGAAAAAGAAGACGACATAACTATGGCCCATCAAGACAGCGTTGTTCAGGCTGATGGGAGAGCTGAGAACAGCCTGGCATAGGGAAGGAAGGACATGAGCGACGGAACGCGCCTCCAGCCCATGAATAGCCACGTTCGATCAGTGTGCACCGAGAAAAGAAACGAGACGCAGCATGGGATTACGAAAGGAGGTAGGTATTCGACTTGGCGCGAGATGCTCACATTTCAGCCCGAGGATCGACCAGCGATAGATAGATGGGAAAGCTTGGATCCAAATTCGTAGCCGGGTGCATTTTTAGGTTAGAGTGAAGCTGCTGTGCGGCGACGTTGCGCTAGGGGATGCTTTGTGTTAAGGCGGGTGGTAATGTGTGTAGAAATAGCCATCATTTCGGTGATAAACCTGCGTCTAGAGGCAAGGAAAAACCTGCGAATTTTTGGCTATGAACCTTATTTTAGCAAAGACCTAGCCATGCTATGCTGATCGAAGGCCCCTGTGGAGTCTGGCTGCTGTCACAGAGGTCGGCGTTAGGCTAAACAGCCAATGAATGAGACATTTTGGTATTAGGTGGGTGCTGTCTCTCCACATCTCCCTCCATCATACATCACTTTAAGCAAGTTTGCTGTACTTTCACCTTCCTTCAGTTCCTTCAGCGCCCTACTGCATTCCTCGGCTGCTCGGTTCCCGCCAATAGTCGTCTAGACTTGTTTTTCTGGCTAGCATGGCTCCTAGGCAATCATGGCGAGGCGATCGCTGCAACAAGCGGCATTGCCCAAAGATCGAGCATACCACAGAGATGCTGTTAAGGGTTACACATGCAATATCTCTAGGGTTATAAATATCCATCCCACACACCATCCTTCCAAGGCAAGTTCCCCAAATCGTCAGGGTTACACTTTGCCAGCGTGCCTTCCATTTCCTCGTAATGGACAGCTAGATGTCAAGCGATGAGCCAATCAGAGCCTCTCTTGTTGTGATGCCTTGGTGCCTTCTTTGTGCGAAGATATTTTCGTCCTCGAAAATCTTCTCTCCTCCATTACAACCATCACTCTTCGCTATGCTGAATCATCTTTGAAGGCTGCCTTTCGTTCAGGGTTTCCATCAAACCACACGCCATTCGTTTCCCGTGCATAATTTCCAGCATTGCTTTTGTCTGTCGTTTCCTGCTCTATCTTTCGGGGCGTTTTTATTCCTCTCCGTCTTTAATCTACATTTAATTGCATTTTTTTCAGCTCCTGGTCTGCTTTTTCCACCCTTTTCTCACCTTGTTTTATGCTCTGATATATTATTTCCTTGCCTTTTACCCTTCGCTTCCCTGCTGTTCTGTTTCATTTTATCCTAGGCCATTTCTGCCTCTCAAAAAATTACCACAACTAGAAGAGGTTCTCCACTCGCTTTGGGCCCTTCTCAATATTCCTCCCATAGGGCTTTTTCTTGGTTCGGTCTTTTCCTCCTCTTCTCTTTCTTTATTTCCCTGGCGCCAGTTTCCCGTTGCTGTGTCGTTGTTTGTTGCTGGGTGAAGCGAAATCCCATATCCCTCGTTTTTTGTCTACCTCTCGTTAATTTATTTCCTTAATTCCTGATTTATTCGTCTGCTCGAGATATCCCTTCGTTTATTTCTTTTTCCTCTCCTCCGAGCTTCCGCCCTGGCACTTCACCAAGGAAACAACGCGCCTTGAACCCTCCCTCCTCCCTTTAGAAGAGACTTGTGGCCCACAGTCTTTCTCTGCTTTGAAAACGCGCATAGATCTAGATATTCAGGGTTAGTAGACAGCACACGGTGCCCTTGGAAAGAAACTCGGGCCATCCCCTTCCTTCCCTCCCACTACCCGACTACCTTTACCCGTCTGTATTCGTGGTTTGTATTTCGGCTGGCGCACAAAGATTGCCATCGGCTTTATGCTTGCCGCCGTTGTTGCAGCTGCATCCGCTCCTTACTCATCTCTTCTCCTGGCTGTCGGTGTTGACAATTCGCCTGTTGTGTCACCTCTGGCTCTTTGGCTCTCATTTCATCACCCACCGCCGAGTTTCCCCAATCCAGTCTTGCATTCCACCACTAAACACCAAGACCCCTTTACCACCTGCTTATCCCTTTCCTCCAGGCTTGCTTGCCCTGTTGGCACTGGGATCTTGACATCTGGCTGGAGGCGTCCGTTTGTTTTGCCACCCTTATACACCCGCTTTGCATCGTCCCTTTTGCCTGAACTTTTGTCGTCCCCTCTTTACACGTATCCACCGCCTGTCATCGCGGAGCTTGCACCACTACTACACTCTGCTCACTTGATCAAGAGCGCGCCGCACGCCACCGCCAAACAACTCAGGGTGAACATCTTAAAACTAACCTGATCTACTTTGCGCTGTATATAGGACCAGAGAGCCACCATGTCTCTCCCCGATAGACCAGCAGGTCGACAGTCATACACCGGGCCTGCTCATCCGCGGAACTCACAACTTCGTGACGAAAATCCCGACATGTACACTGATCGTTCCTCTAGTCCTTCAGGTCATGGCCATCACCGTGCGCATTCGAACTCTTCCCTTGCCGAAACCATAACGTCGCCAATAATTAACCCAGAACGTATGCCTTTAGCAACTAGCGACATTATGCACACTGTCTCCGAAACTGAAACCCCATCTGCCATTGGTCGCAAGAGGAGCCTCGTCCGTCCTGAGCGTAACCGAATCACCCCAGATCACCCCAATTATTACTATAGAAAGCATGCCGTGCATTCATCCAATGTCGACGTGCACCCCTCATCAACTGGCAACGACCCGATCCTCGAGGATGAAATCTCTGTCGATGACTCTACTACCAACACTAATGCCGTGTCCGATAATTCCACTCGTGTTGACCGCGTGAGAGATGAAAAAAAAATTGCATCGCAGCGCCTTGAAAAAAGACGAAGCAAACGCAACTCTTCCAAGGCGTCGAAGAGTAAGAAAGCCAAGCCGGAAGAAAATGCTCAGCCTTTGAGCTTGTGGATGGCATTCTGCTATATTGTCACTTTTTGGGTCCCCAACTTTGTCCTGGGGTGCTGTGGCATGTCTAACAAGGACCAAAAGCGGGCGTGGAGAGAGAAAATGGGATTGATTACCATCATTCTATGCATAATGGCTATTGTTGGTTTCTTGACCTTTGGGTTCAACGAGGTCGTATGTGGCTCTCCCCCTGAACGTCTCCGCATCAACGAGGTCGATCGTGGCTACATGATCTTTCATGGAAAGGCCTACAGTCTTGTCAACTCCGCTCATCCTGTTGCGGAGGGCATTCCTGCTTCTGCTGATGGCGATGGTGCCAATGTTCTTTTTGATCTCCCTGAACCTCAGGGTGGAAAGGACGGCAGTTTCCTCTTCCAGAATGTCAATGGCCGTTGCAAGAACATCATAACCCTTGCTGAGGGCTCTGATATCCCCACCAACAGCGACAACGATCTGGCTTGGTATTTCCCTTGCAGAACCTTCAACCAGGATGGTTCTTCGAGTCCTAACTCTACAGAGGAGTACTATCTGGGATACGCTTGCCACACCACTGCTAATGCCCGTCATGCGTTTTATAAAGATCTGGACTCCGACGCGGACGTCTATTTCACTTGGGACGACCTCCGCAATAGTTCCCGTAACCTTGTCGTGTACTCCGGCCAGGTTCTTGATCTTAATCTTCTGAATTGGCTCGATGATGACAAGGTTTCCTACCCCGACACTTTCAGGGAACTGCGAAACACGAGCACGGCTTTGAATCAAGCCTTACGTGGCCGCGATATCACTCGCATGTTCCAGTCCAGTAACGATAAACACATAGCGCAGTGTCTGCAGGAAATCATCGCGGTTGGCAGTATCGATACCAAAACTGTTGGCTGTATTGCGGCCAAAATTGTGCTGTATAGCATGTTGGTACTGATTCTGGCTGTTGTCATGTCGCGCTTCTGCCTTGCTATTATTTTCCAGTGGTTCATTTCCCCCAACTATGCCGCTGACAAGACCTCTCAAGCTTCTGACCCTCGGAAGCGACAGAAGCAGATTGAGGACTGGTCAAGAGACATTTATAGCGCTGCCCCTCGTATTCCTGGCGGTGTTAACAGCAGCGTCAGTGGCTCTGATCGGGCAAATAAGCGCACCTCATTCCTGCCTACCACTTCTCGATTCTCTGCTGTCTATGGAATTGACCGAAGCGTCAACTCCCAGAAACGGATGCCAACAACCATGGCTTCTCAGGGCGGTAGTTCTCTACCACAATCTAGCTCGATTTACCGTGGTGGAAACGACAGTCGTACTAGCTTCCTCCATTCTGACGCCTATGGAAATGGTTCCACGGCTACGGCGGGCCCTGGTCCTGCGGGCTTTATTCATGATGCTGTTGTTCCTCAACCGCCTGCCGATTACATGCCATTTGGGTTCCCTCTGGCGCATACTATGTGCCTGGTGACTGCCTATTCGGAAGGCTACGACGGCCTTCGCACCACCATGGATTCTATTGCCACCACTGATTATCCCAACAGCCACAAGGTTATGGTCGTTATTTGTGATGGCGATATTCGTGGCAAGGGCGAACAGTACTCGACTCCTGAGATTGTGCTTGGCATGATGACTGATTTGATTGTACCTGCTGATGAGGTTCAGGCCTACTCGTACGTGGCTGTTGCTAGTGGCTCCAAGCGTCACAACATGGCCAAAGTATACTGTGGTTTCTACGATTACGGCACCGAATCCTCTATTCCTATTGAAAAACAGCAGCGTGTCCCGGTTGTTACAATTGTGAAGTGCGGTACACCTGCCGAACAGTCGAAGCCCAAGGCCGGTAACCGCGGAAAGCGTGACTCTCAGATCATCCTCATGTCTTTCCTGCAGAAGGTTATGTTCGACGAGCGTATGACTGAACTTGAGTACGAAATGTTCAACGGTCTCTGGAGAGTAACTGGTATTTCGCCAGACTTTTACGAAATCATGCTCATGGTTGACGCCGATACAAAGGTCTTCCCCGATTCGCTCACACACATGGTTTCAGCCATGGTCAAGGACCCTGATATCATGGGTCTTTGCGGAGAGACCAAGATTGCCAATAAACGCGCTAGCTGGGTGTCTGCCATTCAGGTGTTTGAGTACTTTGTTTCCCACCACCTGGCCAAGTCTTTCGAGTCCGTGTTTGGTGGTGTGACGTGCTTGCCCGGTTGTTTCTGCATGTACCGTATCAAGGCGCCCAAGGGCACTCAGAACTACTGGGTGCCAATTCTAGCCAACCCAGACATTGTTGAGCACTATTCAGACAACGTCATCGATACGCTGCATCGCAAAAACTTGCTGCTTCTGGGTGAAGATCGTTACCTTACCACACTGATGCTGCGGACTTTCCCCAAGCGCAAACAGGTGTTTGTGCCTCAGGCTGTCTGCAAGACTACCGTCCCTGATGAGTTTATGGTTTTGTTGTCACAGAGAAGAAGATGGATCAACTCAACCGTGCACAATTTGATGGAACTTATTCTGGTCCGTGATTTGTGCGGAACCTTTTGCTTCAGTATGCAGTTCGTGGTGTTCATCGAGTTGATGGGAACCCTGGTCCTACCTGCTGCTATTGCCTTTACTTTCTACGTTGGTAAGTGTTCCTTTATGCCGTCTACCTACTTTCTAATTTTAATACTGACTCTAATTCCCATGTAGTCATCGTCTCAATCGTCAAGAAGCCTGTGCAGGTCATCCCCCTGGTTCTTTTGGGTCTTATTCTGGGTCTACCAGGCTTGCTGATTGTTATCACGGCTCATTCGTTGACGTATGTGGGATGGATGATCATCTACCTTCTCTCGCTACCCATTTGGAACTTTGTTCTGCCGACTTACGCCTTCTGGAAGTTTGACGACTTCTCGTGGGGTGAAACGCGACAGACTTCGGATGGCCTCAAGGAGGACCACGAGCACAATGGCGAGTTTGACTCTTCGCAAATCACAATGAAGCGATGGGCCGAGTTTGAACGCGAACGCCGTATGCGTGTGCAATACTGGGCATCGCGGGAGAATGTGAGCACCGGACATCAAGGAGGGCAGCTGTCGCCTATGGGATGGGCGCATAATCAGGGGTACCAAGGCGACTACTACAACGAGTAGGATGCGTCGTCGTATTCGTCTGCATTGGTGCAGCAGTGGTCGACGCCATCATCACCGATGTCGTCGCCATCACTCTTGCCGAGCAAAGTTTAATGGGTGTAATTTTTGGTTATTTGTTTTTTTTTTGCTTTTTGTCTTCATAATGTGTGTGGGCTACTTTTTTTTCTCCTTTCCTTTTGAGAGGGAAACTATGTGCGTGGTATGTGTTGTGTTGGTCTCTTTTTTTTATACATATTTGCAGTCTCTTTTTCTGGTATTGCTATACTTTTATGAACATGTACGTCTCTCCTTGAAGCACTTGACTTCGACTCATTCTAAATTGCTTGGCGGTGTTCATGTTTATTTTGTCATACATGAACAAGTCGGACGTGAAGAAACAAGCTACACACGTTTGTCGTTGATATATTATATTGATTATCATCAAGAGTCTTTCTTGCATTAGAAACTATTCTCATGACCTAGCAACTACTGACTGCTAAAGCCAAAAATATGTAAAAAGATAATAAGAGCATAAATGGGGTGAAAGAGGAAGAGAAGAAAACAGAGACGAGATTGCGGGCGCAAGTCCTCTTCGCAGTACCATTTATCCCCCATACATTGCATGTCACACAGCCAAACAAAAGAAACATGTGGGAGTTGTATTGACAAATGAAAATGCACAAGGAAAAAAAAAAGCGAAAAGATATCAAGCAGCGAAGACAACACTCAACACACCCCCAATAAAGGAGAAGAATCACACAGAAACATGAACAAAACGGACACAGGACCACCGGACCAAGACGCACAAAAAAGACTCAGCGGCAAGGTGCAAAGCAACGCAGGGGTACATCAGATCAAATCACATTGCTCAACAGCCAAGAATGGAGGGAAACGTGGCTACCAGTCAGTGCTATCAACAGCAAGTGAAGCCAAGGTACGGCCTGTCCTAACCGTTTTGAAGCTGCAACACATCGTGATGTCAGTCCCGCCAAATCGAGGGGATCAAGCAGCTCAAGCACCCAAGGCAAGGAAATGAAAAACAAAAACATAGTCTGGGCTTGATATGTAGTATATACTTCTTTCTTAGTGAGGCATTTACGCGAATACACCCTTAATGTTGAACCAGGGCTCGCAGTTGCACGAACCGGGGTTCTTCCAGTGGGCCTCGCCGTAGGTGAAGAAGACGACCTCCTCACCGCAGGTTTTGCGAACGGAGGCCATAGCCTCTGTCTGCTCAGAAACACCAGGGCAGGCAAGACCGTTGCAGGTACCCTTAGTGGGCCAACCGCACTCCAGGGAGATGGCAGGCTTGCCGCAGATGCCCTTGACGATGTCAATCTGGCCCTTGACGAATGAACCGGCCTTGGAGGGGGTTGTCTCGGCGTTGAAGTAAGGGTGGGTCTGTGCGCCAGCAACATCAATGACATCGCACAAAACGCTGCCGTTAGCCTCCCAGACGTTAACGGTCTCAGCGGTCGAGTAAGGACCAGTGTAGCCGGCACCGTTGCAGGTTCCCTTGACAGTGGTGATCAGAGTGGACAGCTGAGCGGCAGAGCAAAGGCCGCCGAAGACAGCCTCGTTACCGATAACCAACATGTCGACGATGTCGAACTTGCCCCACGAGATGATACCCTCAACCTGCTCCTGGACCTCGCCGGCGTAGGCGCAGCCAGTCTGTTTGATGAAGATACCAATGATCATGCGGATGCCGTACTTCTCGCAGGCAGCACCGACGTTAGGCAGGGTGTCACAGTCAGTGGAGTAAACACGGATGGTTGTGAAACCCTTGTTCTTGATATCCGCAATATCGGCATCAACAGCAGCCTTTGTCTTGCAGGAGCCGGTGTCATCGGTGTAGGGAGTGTAAGTGATGGCCCAGTGGTCAGTCTGCTGGCCGGGGAACAGAGCGCCGGGAACAGACGACGAAGGAGTAGAGGACTTGGGAGCCGCAGGTTGCGAGGGAACAACCGAGGCAATAGCCGTCTGGGTGACCTTGGTGGCAGGGGGGTTGCTGCTCTGAACGGCAGGAGGGTTGCTGCTAGGAACAGCAGCAGGAGTAACCGGTGCGTTGCTAGGGACCTTGGCCTCCGTGACCTTGGGAGTCTCGGGAGCAGGAGCAGGGGCCGAGGGGACGGCGCTGCTGGTGTGGGGCGCAGGAGCAGCAGGAGTGTACAGGCTAGTGCTGCTGGTAGTGGGGACCACGGGAGCAGCAGGCGTAGGAACTACGCTCACAGAGCTAGATGTGGTGGTAGAGGTACCCTCAGAGTATGTCGGGATGGCGGTAGAAGAGCTCTCTACAGTAGTCTGATCGGGGATGTAGACTATGGTATCATGTTAGCAATGGGTCCTAATACCCTGAGATCAGGCTTCATTCGGGGGCACTTACTCATAGGCTCGCCATACATGGTACCGTACACGGTTTTGCAAACACACTCCTCATCAGCAGCAGCCGCGGCAGTCGGGTACAGACCATAATCACCACCGCGTCTTTCGGCACGGAGGGCCTCATGGGCACGACGATGGGCATGGCCAGCGCTGGCAATGCCAGCAAAGGCAGTAGCGATAACAACGGCTCTCATGGTTATGTTGGACACGGATCGTGGAGATGAACAGGAGATTATACCCCGTCTTGGTCTTTGGTGTCGTAAAAAGTACTTGGAAGAAGAAACTCCGGTTCTCTTCTGGGGTCAAGAGAAAAAAATGCTAATCACAAGGACGCAAAAATAGAATGGAATTAAATCTTTGGTTGTAGAAAATAGATCACACAAGAACAAGAAACGAATGCCCGCTGAAAGAGTGAAGCGGTGATTAGAATGTAAGGCGCCAAAAAGAAGACGAGGACCTAGCAGCAGAGAGCGAGAGTAGAGGAGGAAAAGAAAAGAGGAAGAGGAAGAAGCGTGGGCCACAGCTTTAAGCTATGATATTCTCTCTAAAGGTAAGAAGAGATGAGAGGGGAGAAGAGAAAAGGAGAAACCTTGAGGGAACGGATAGTGCCAGGAAGGACGGGGAAATCAGAAGAATTAAACAAGAGCAAGAAATTCTTCTTTAATTTGTTTGGCACACTACCTAGCCAACTTTGATAGCAAGCCGCCTCCCCTTCTCTTCCACACAGCAAGAAAAAAGAACGCACAGGCCCAGGTACGGGTTACATACAGGCCAAAAAGGGACAAGGATAGGAGGATGTATTCCCAAAAAAAGGCTACAAGAAGGCAAGGGACCGATGAAAAGATGGGGGTGTGCATGTCAAGAGCCTATTTGCTACTTTCCACGCCCCCCTCCTCCCCTTTGATCCGCCCTCTACTTCCCCCCTCCTTCTATCTTGGCTTCTCTCTCTCCCCCCCTCCTATGCTGTAGCCAAGCCTTTTGGACTTTGCCTCTTGGGCCCTTTATTTTTATTATTATTCTCCCTACGAGTATTTTTATTGTTCAGGCCATCTTGGGTGCACAAATCTTAGCCAAGTTAGCCTTAGTCCGCATTACTAGCTATGATTCTCAGGCTCTGTCAATTTTATTTTACCTTTCCAGTTCCTGGAGAATCTGCCCAATTAGCGTGAGAATCTCTAATCGTCACATCACGACTTTTATAACTTTTTATGCTTTTATTTTTTGGCATTCGCGAAATTAACAGAGACCGCCCCTCGCGAGCTTCGCTCTCACGCTTCTTTGTTTTCTGCCAGCTCATAGCCAAGTAATATGGGCTTGACCAGGGATCTTGCTGCCTACTACGACGTCCACTTGCAGAGAAGGCTTCCGTCTAGCCCTTTGTTGAATTCTCCCCCCTGAGAACGATTGCCCCTCTACCAATATTATAGGACAAACCCCCAAAACAATAACAACAACACAAACAAACAATAAAACCCTGAACCAAGGCCACAGGCAAAACAGAGCAAGACGGACAAAAGACTTGACAGAGATCTCGGGTGGACTGGAGGCCTTTAACACAAAATAACAAACATGAGGATCTTCAGCATGACAAGACAAACAACGTGATAGATGACTAGGAGGTCGGAAAATGGGCAGTTCTTTTGTCTTGTTCTTGATGTCCATGCCCCCAAGGCATATTGGATTGTACAACAGAGCTCGCACCTCTGGAGAGGCAAATCACACAAAAACAAATCTCATCCGGCTTTTGCATCTTTTTTCCTTTCTTTTTCCTCGCTGTACACCGCAAAATTACAATCAACGGTATGCAGTGCTACGGAGCAAAAGGAAGGCCATAGAAAAACACTACAACATGATACCGACGTTGCCCAGGGTCGAGTCACTTCATGGCAACTACCCTTTATCTTCAGGTGTCCTCCTGGTTGCTAGCAACTGCAGCTTTCCGAGTCCGTCAACATCCAGGCCAGAAGCAACCATCGCTGTCCCTTCCATTTCGCCTCGGCGCTGTTTCTCCTTTTTTACGATGTGGCAGTTGCTGTTGGATAAAAGAGGGGAGGGAAAATATTTTCTCAGAGTTAGATGAAAGCTCTCACTCTTGCCATGTTGCTCCGTTCCGTCTGACCTGTTCACCAGTTGGCTCCACCCGTGATGTCACCTCCAACTTTCAGGTCCCTGGCTCCTTCCTGTCCTTGGCCGTGCTGTCCCTCTCTTCGTGTCTAACTTCCATTCTCTCTTATTTTCACAGGTCCACTTTATTTTAGTAATCCTATTAATTACACGCCCCATTTGATACACCTCCTTACTTTTAGTTTGCCTCTTGTGCCTGGACTAAAGCACGCTTATTAACGCATCTTCTGTTGTTGTGAGACAAAAATCTTTCATGTTTGTTTCCTTTTTCTATCTCTTTTATCTTACTTCAATTACCTTTGGCCAATTCGCTTCTGTTTCAATTCCAACAAAGTCCTGATGACCTGTGGGTTCGCTTCTTTCTTTCATGTCACAATCATGGCTGTCGTGTTGTCAAAGTGGCCCTCTTTCTTCTCCCCTTGCCGCCCCTGCGCCCCTTGAAAAACATGTGCGCCTCTAGCTGAAGGAGAGACCGCATTGTGCCTTGGCAGAGGAAGAAAAAAAATGGCTGCAGTGGTCAGGGACAATGCATGCAAAGAAAAATAGCCTCGTAAAAAAAAATGGCGTTGGCTGAAAAGCGGTGAATGGTCATTAGATAGTCACGATCTCAGCCAGTCTTTCCCCTTCTCCCTTCTTCACTTCTCTTCACGTGAAAGCTGACAGACCATAGATAGCCAACTGCAGACGTTAGGCTAGCCCTGCAAATCATCTCCCCAGAAATGTCGTCAAATAAACTCAAGAGATAAGCTGCCAAACCCGCCGGAAAGACCACATTAATACCGGTGCTTTCTGCTTGCTATAGGACTACCCTATTTGCCATCCAAAGCACTGTTCCTTGGGCAGAGTGGTTATGTCATTCCCTTTTATTCGGCGAAGTCTATACTACTTGCTACGTAGTGTGCGCTATAGCACAGACTTTTTCACATTAGGCAGATGGAAAGCACAGTTTGCCAAGACCAAGTCATCAAGAATCCAATCTCTCACTTCCCTTCTTTTTTTCTTCCGCTTTGGATGAAGCTGAGTGAGGAGGTGAGGGAAGGAGAGAGATCCAGAAACAAGAGACAAATTAACTCTAAACAATAGCAAGCTTTCAGCTGCTATCCCAAGGTTCTCTGCTCCCGGTCTAACGGTCTTGCTTGCCGCCCTTTGTCCCTTTGTCCAACTCTGCAAGTCCAGCCACAAGAACAAGAGCAAGATAAGACATGAAATCCCGTTCTCATCCGTTAAGGGGAATAGACGCAGCCAGTAGCCTGACTAAGTGGATAGGCTCCCGCCGTTTCTTCAGCAAATATTTCATTGGCATCTTTTTCTTTTTTTTTCTCTTCCTACAGATGCAGCAGCCAACTAGTCCTTCTCTTCTCTATAGGATTAGTTATTTCTCCGCACCGCCAGATTGTCAGCGGCAGTAGCGGGGCTCAAGAGGCCCATGAGCCTATAACAGAAAGAAGTAGATGGGGCTAGACCCCCTCATCCCCCTCTTTGTCTTCTCTGTTGGGCCATGTCCTGCTGTAGAATATCACTCTCGTACTTCCCTTCCCAAGGCCTAGATCTTGGTCCTGGGTCTTGGGCCTTGGACCCCCAAAGACCCCAAGGAAGATCTTCGCCGAAGTAGACTGCTTACAGCCAGGCTTCCCTTGAACTATAAGCCACCAAACCAAGCCCAGCCGGTGCAGGGGCGTTTCGAACTGGCGGTGGTAGTTTTGTTTGCCAAATTTGATGTTGATCGTTTACTGAGCTCAGCAAGAGGAGAAGCGAATATGCAGATATGCTATCATTTCAGGCCAGGCCAGGCCAGGCCAGATCAAGCAATTCAAGGCATTCGGCTGACTTGCAAAATAACCTTTTTACCATGCCACACAAACGTTAATTAGCTTTTTCCAAGTGTCTCTTCTCCCCCTCCCCTTCTTCCTTCTCCCTCGCTTGTAATATTGTGTTATTTATCCCCCCCTGACCACTATTTCCACACCCTTTCCTCCCTTCTCTTCATTCCCTTCAGTCTTCTAGTTAGCTCAACTAACATCCTTGTTCCTGCAGCCCAAAGCAGGTCTACGCCTCAACAAAGAGGTTAGCCAGGAACAACTAACGCATAGCATGAATAGAACGGAAGGCAAGAAATTAACCCCAGCCGGTTTTAGACCCTACTTTACCCTAAGATGTGTCCAGACCCTATCCTCTGTCGTTTCTAATTTAACTGATGTGATATTAGTGGTACTGACTATGAGCTCGCCAGCAACAAATATAACCCGAAGCTAAACTAATAATAACCTCTATGGTTCCCTCATTCACTTCTCAGAAATATGCAGAGGCGGCTATTTTGCTATTAGTGCCTTTCGTAGTATCTCCAAAAAAAAACAGCACCAAAGCTGTGCCGCCGTAGATATAGCAAAAGCCTAGGCAGAAGAAAGGCAAGGACTGGACTTTACTAAGAGAGAAGGATGTCTATAGTTCTTATTGTACAATCAGTCACCAACATCTAAATTCGAAGTCAAAAAGTACCTCACAAGTTCCAAGTAACAGCGTAGCATGCATACAACAAATGCTGTTGTACACCTTCACAATTCCGCCCCAGACTAGTTGTTATTGGTCATAATGTTACCGCCGCGGAGATTGAATGAATGTCAGTAATGATTCGATGCTGCATGGGTACATGCTAAAATCAGGGCGTCTAGAAGCTAGCAATAATAATCGAGAAGGAAGAAAAGATCTGGCGATATTTGTTTGCTGTTTGTTTGTTTGTTTTCCCTAAGGGCCGGCTGGGTAGGCTTTTTCTTCTTTCTTGCTCTAATCTAATTAACCTGCCAACAAGAAGCTGAAGAAGGGGAAAAAGAGGGCTATTGAATTAACTTAATCTCTGCTCATGGCGCCAATGTTTCATGTGGCTTGGCCGGTGCTCCATACCTCAACCTGTCTCTCTCTATATCCCTAATTTTAGCCATGTTCTTTTTTTTTTCTTCTCGAAGGGTTGGTGATGATAAGAAGCCATTGCCAGCTTCGAAGTAAGAACGGCAAACCTATAGGGAAGCGAGGGTGTCCTTTTCTTAATCTGAAAATTAAGCCAAGAGAAGCGAGAGAGAAAAAAAAAAAAAAAAAAAGAGATTATTGCATTGCATATGTGGCCCAAAAAGAAGCCGAGAACGCCAAGTCCAAACAGCTCGTCAAACCTCCTTAAAAACCAGTCCAATAAAAAAAAGAGAGGCAAAACAAAGGCTCGTCGTACTTGCGATCATCCGCGTATACGTGAGGGGGTTCTAGCCCGGCGTATGTACATGTATGCCTGTATGCGTATTATTGCTTCTTGTTGTGACACAAGCTGCGGCGCAGAAGGGGAAAGACCGGTTTGTCGAATAACTTGGTAGCCAGATTAAACGGCAAGTGCCCTATCGGCTTGCATTGAAATCACCGAAATATGTTCTAAAAAAAGTCGATGTGGCCCAGCATGGCCTTTGCTTTCCTCCTATCTTCCCTTTTTCTGTTTTCTGTCTAAATCTGGGCTGTTCGTACGGAGCAAGGCAAGGACAACATGAATAGCTGGGTTGGGTTAACAAGTTTGCAAGCGCTACTCCGGCTATGGCAACCTCAGCTGGCATGGTAGGAATGCTAGCCCTTGGCGTGAGCGGGCAAATCGCCTTTCATATTGTGATCGTAGTGCTATTTTTACGCACTCGGGCATGTATTTGGAAATGCATTTGGACGCTCATAAAACTTGTATTCCATTTATCGGTTACCTAGAGGTCGCCATCATACACACCAGGTCCACATGCCCTAATCTACAGGCCCGACAAGACACCCTGGATCTCTACACTGCCAGAGTCGTCTCTGCGTTGGACAAAAGCTTTAAAGTCCGTCTTGGTTAGCCTCTTGCCCAAACCAGGTGGCCCCGCTGTCAGGGTGCGGGCCTTCTCCCGTAGTGCCTCGGGGCCGACAATGAACAGCGAGCCAACCTCAGATAGCATCTCCACCACCATCTCTACATCTCGTGTCAGTGCCCATGTTTTGATTGTGCCCATGTACTTTGCAATGTCCTGTGTAATCATCAAACCACCCGTAGCGTTGACCTGGAACTTCTTAAAGTGCTCGAACAGCAGGCGACACACCGCCATGGCCGCCTCACATGAGAAATGCTCAAGATTAGAGCCATCAACTGCCTTCTCGGCACTGCTCGAAACACGTGCGAGAAACGTGCAAATGACCTGACAAGCCTGAGTTTGCAGCGAGTCAAGATCGTCACCATCACGCGGGCGGAAGTCGAGCTTTTTCTGCGTGTTGAGAGCCTTGGAGACATAGTTGGCAACGACATCAACCGTGGTTTTGAGCACACCGTTGGTCTTTTTCTCCAGAGCATCGAGACTAGTACGCTTTTGCGCCTCCATGTTCCGCCGCATCGTGGCATTGCCGTCAGCTAGACGGATCAATACTGTTGATATGAAGCGGTCCATCATGGAGGTGATGTTAATAGCTGGCCGTAAATTTGTTAAATATGTCATGTCTGGCTCTGTTTTGCTATTTTCTAGAGATGTTGCATGATCAGCAGCCGCATCGAGGGCCGTCTCAATATATACCCGTCCCATGCTGGTGAGCAGCAGGTTCATTAGGATATTGGCGTCCTTGGGTGTATCACTGACTGATCCAAGTTCTAGGGCACGACGTACGCTTTCAGCAAGCCAGGTTAGCATACGCTTGGCGTACTCAACGCTCAACACACCGTCTTCCTCCAAAAGCTCGACATCGTTCTTGTTAACTTCGGTAATACCGGCAACGCGAAGCATCATAGCCTTCTGCGTGGCTGTTAAGTCCGAAGACTCTAAACGTTCGAGGTATGCGTCTTTGGCAGACGCAATGATTTGTGTGCCCTGCTGGGCTAGAGTGGCCATGAAACCAGTTGGCCGCTTCTGCCGACGGGAGTGGTAAGTGGTGTATTTGAAGAGCAGTGAGTTGTACAATTCTTCAAGACTTTTGCGTTCACGTTCAATGTAACCGTTGCCCATAAGATATGGTACACACAGCTCCTCAATCTGCTGGTCTAGTGTTGCTGCAACCTGGGCTGAGCACGGCTCCGGATGTTCAGTGAGGCCATGTTGTTTAAGATCGTCGATCAGCGTATTGAGATATGTCCGCGACGAATGTAGAACACGAAGGAACGCAAGAGAGGAGATACTCGTAGCTTTGTCCAAGACAAGCTCCAGACGAAGTTGGATAGACTGCTGAAACACCCTCTGGATAAACTTGATGAGAACCGTCTCGTAGTATGGGAAGGCGCGCTTTATGATGAATGACTCCTCCTGCATTACAATGCGAACCTCGTCAAGTAGAGACTGTAAGCTGGGTTCAACGCTTGGCGGCTCGGCATCTGGGTCGGCTACTTTGTCCCACGAATCGCTGTCAGCCGTCACCTCGTCACCCATGAGCTGGTCGCGGTCAATGAAAAACTGGTGCTGGTTGACGAAGATAGCAATCACCGAAGCACCATCATTGAAATCCTTGAGAACCTTGGCACATTCACGCATGTCGTCAAAGTTCTGCCGGCGGTAGCTGTTGTTGAACTGTGTGAGGAGCTCTTGCTCTAGCCCTTCGGAGAACTTTTCTAGTACTTCGCGTGTGTTATGTCGGACATTGGATACACCAGGGCCTCCGGGCATTGAGCCATTGAGAAGAGCGTTTGCCCTGGACCCAGAAGAGCTCCACGACGCTGGGTCTAGCCGTTGACTAATGCGCATTAGCTGTTTGGCTATGACAGCACAGCGAATCTTGTTATCCGAGCCTCCATGACGTTGCATGCCTTGTAGGGAAATCAAAGACCCAGTCTCACTAACTTCCTGCCAGCACTGGATAAGAAATATGGCGTCCTTTGCTCGTCGTCGTTTGCGGTCAAGCTCCTCTAGCCTCTCGCCGATTTGAACGGCAACAATTCCGCCCATGTCTGACGCATTGGTACTAAATACACTGGGGTTTCCTCCGCTCCCATTTGAATTGATATCTAGAGCTTCAAAGGTTTCGATGGACTGGTCGAGTTTATGGCCAAGGGTGTCGAGTGTCTGATCGTGCTGGATTTCAGCGCGACGTACTTGGGATAGTAATTCTGACTCGCGGTCTTGGAGGGTGCCGGTAAGATCTTCTAACTGGGAGACAGCATCTACAAATTGGGCATGTTAGATGCTGCTTAACAACAAGGAGTGCGGGAGTAACCAATTATCGACTTACTCTCAAATGTACGGATCAACGGTTTGGGGTCAAAGGCAGACTGACGGGTCGGCTGGGCACCACCAGATCCGCGGTTTGCTGGTGCTGCGCTGTCAGCAAGATCGTCTATAAAATCGCGAACAATAAAGTCTTTGCTAGAGAAGTCGTCAAGGGAGAAGCTGGGACCCTTGGGGAACAAGCTTTTGGTACCAGGACCACCTGCTCGGTCTACAGCCATGGGGAATTAGATATTGCGGAGGTTCTAGAGACTGCAGGCCTGGCTGGCCGGGAGACTTGGAGCTTGAAAACTAGGAGGCTGTGAGCGCAAGGATGTCGAGGCGCACTGCCTAGCAGGCCGGCTGATGATGCTATGTGCTATGTGGGGGGGGGGGGGGGGGGGGGGCTTGGGGGTTTAAAATGGGGGTGTGGGGGGGGGGG
>JAXCEX010000124.1:0-78297 GCA_038382965.1 Ceratocystis huliohia | reverse complement strand
TTGGCTTCCCCTGGAGCTCTTCTCTTATCTCTAACCACCACTTCAAGTTTGGAGTTGGCAGCCTGCTGGTGGGAGCTAAATGGCACACCGTCAAAAAGCATATTGAAGGTCTTTCTGGAAAGAGCGCTGAGACGCTCTACATCACTGACATGACTGTTAGTGTTGGTTCCAAGCCCATTAGCATTGCCGCTGGCGATAAGAATGATCCCGGCATGAATGGCCGTCTTGGCGGCTTCCTGAAGGAGACCAAGAGGGGCAATGCTAATGATTTCGTCTTTGGATTCAAGAGGGCTCGTCTTGGAGTTATTTCCATGGACTTCCCTGGTAAGGATCTTGTTGAGCAGATCCTGAAGTTCAACAAGTTTTACGAAGTGATTCCCACTGCCGATGGTTACAGCCAGCCCCCTGCTACCCCCAACTATTCTGGCTCCAACGCCAGCCCTAACACCAACACCAACTCTAACCCTGGCCAGTATTAAGAAATGACGCTACAAATCTAGGTTCGTGATACATAAAAGAAATGATGAGGTTAATATTGAATAGGTACCAAAGGTTGCAGTACAAATAAATAAAAATATATTACTACGAAAAGAATCTCATTTTTGCTGTGAGGTCTGTTTCCCTTGAAGCCTGGCTATACTTTAGCTTGAATGTGTCGCCTGTGATAGTCCCTACTCTTGGTACCTGTGCTTGCACCTGAATCTGTCTTCATCGTCCTGTTCGCTTAGTGTAGCGCTAGGCGCGTGCTAGTACGTTGTTGCGCATACAGGACATCCAGTCGGAGTAGAGTACGTCACCGAGATTAAGGGACCATGTATCGTCGATACCGTTGAGGTCACCAGCGTAGCTGAAGCTCAAAGAGGCTAGTATTATACAGAGAGGAAACTGCATATTAACAACTGACCGAAAGAAATACCCGGTATCAAACAAAGTCGGAGATCTGTAATGGATAAATAGAATGGGAGTTTGAGGTAGTTAGTCAGCGAGGAATAAAATAAATGTCCTTGTCTGGGTAAGTGGAGATGTTTTCTATTTAATATTTGGGTCGTGGCTGGACTTCCATACATCTAACATGCTAAGGTCCTAACCTCCATCGATGGCAATAATAAGAGCAAATATATGTCCGAGAAGCCTTGATTGTCCAAGCTATAACCAAATATCAAGCTTTGGGGCGAAGTTGGAACAAGAGTCAACGTTTGGATATCTAGAGGGTTTTGAAATGGCAATGGATCTGTCAATGTTTTTGCTTGTACTACTAATTGTACTCATTGCATATCATTTTTAACCATCCTGTCGGGCAGAGAGTCCTTAGAAAGCGTAGCTGTCATGATGGTTGACTTCCCCTCGGGTAAGTAATCAGGACAAACGAGTCATAGCAAGCCTCGCACATTTGCAGATAGTCAAGGAGTATGATAGACATAACTCCAGTTTCGAGTAGTCTTTTCTCATTTAAAAGATAAATTGGATTTTCTCCGTGTGTAAGCGTACATGCGTAGATGATGAAGAAGATATGGACAGACTTGTATAATATCCATCCATAAAGAGTACTAATCCATGGTTCAGTTAAAGCATACACACGAGTCATGTAAGTAAAAGTGTAAATATACTGCTGCAAGAGCTATAGACCCGGATGTGGCACATCGTTGTGCTATTCAAATAGTCGTCTTGTCGGAACAGCATCTTCCAGTTGCCGCTTGGCACGTGACTGTGGAAGTCACGTGCGCCCGGGACCCTACATCCCACGATGTTAGGCCCCTCCCCCCCCCCTCTTTCCCTTAGAAGATAGAAAGATAGACAAGAATAAGATATAGCACAAGTACACACCTTTTGCACGTCTTTACGGATCCGTGAATTGCAACGAAAGAGCAATCCTTTCCACACTGATCAGTGTCACCAGGACTACGTGACACAGAACAGCAAGAAAGTAGAGGTCTTCTACGTGCCAGCTACCGACTGCACGAAGCTTTTGCTAGCCCACGAAGACGACGCTACAACGTATCACTTCTCAAGAGCCAGTTCCACGAAGGTTCCCGCCCCCCGAGATTTGTTTACGTCCCGCAGACCAGCAGACAGCAGTTCCACGAAGGTTCCCCTCGATAGCAGTCAGCGGTGCGCACCTATCGCGCAACTCAACCAAAATCCCCCATCCTTCTCCACCGATTCTTTCTCTACCGTTTCTTTCTCTACCGATTTTTTTTCTACTGATTCTCGATTTTTTTACTGATTCCCGATTCTCCGACCAACTACGATTCTTCACTCACCATGTCCGCCACCATCAAGACCCAATCCGATCTGACCGACCTCGAGAGGAGCCAGATCGAGGAGGATTTGATCAGCGACTTCAGAGATGCTGATATCAAACGAGTCCGTATCAACGGACTGACCGAGGTAGGGCTCGCAGACAAGCCACTCCCCGAGGACCTCGACAAAATTACGGTGGCACACGCAACCGTCTACGCGCTCCGGGCACTGGCTACATACCGAACGCTCGGTGAGAACAGCGGCACTTTGCTCCATGGAGAACGCCTGTTCGAACAGTTCCAGGCCGATTTTGAGGGCTGGACGAAGGATACCTTCCTTAAGATCGTCAAGGGTGTGACCGACGGCCTGAGGAACATTTTGATCAGCCGAGATGTCTTCGTGAGAACGAAGTCGAGAGGGAGCTTGGAACAGCTGTTGCATGCCCTCGACTGCGAATGGGACGACGTCAAGTGGCCCGCGGACAAACCATTTGAGCGAGACATACTGTACAAGGTATACCTGGAAAACCAAAGGGGGCCACACACCAAGCCAACGAAATCGTCGTACGCACCGCCATCGCTTCCCATCCAGAAAGCCATGGCTGAACTGCGCAAGTTGGCCGCAAAACGCAAAGTTGCCGAGGGTCTCGCCGAGCGAAACGGACCAGTAACGGAAGACAGACTGCCGGCTAACCTCGCAATTGGCGCTGAAGTTCTCGTCTAGCGCGAACCAGGAAACTGGGAAGGGCCACACAAAATCGTCTCTGTCGACAACACGACTGTCACCATCGATCTCGGCAACGGTCCGACCAAGTTCCGCCCGACGCAAATCAAGGTCTACCACCGTGAGGACCGGGAGGCAACGACCCGACGGGCAGCGGAGAATGACGAGGAAGCACCGGAACCAATGCAGTACCCCGAGCCACCGAGGCGCAACCCACGTGGCCGACCAACTCGGGCAGCCCCAGCACCAATGCCAGCATCGGATCCCGCACCAATACCAGCACCAAGGAGACGCGGTCGCCCATCGAGATCAGCAAACTCGACTTTCTTGACCCAAAAGGAACAAGACGCGCACGATATGTCTGTCAAATACCGACGAATGGGCCTAATCACGGCACCAGGCAACCCACTCGAGGCTTCCATGGCGCAGGAAATAGAAAGTTTGATCGAGACAGGCGTCATCATCCCTGTCCGCATGCCTACAGACGGCAAGATCTTTGGCACACGCTTTGTCAACGAAATCAAGGGCCTACCCGACCGGCCATACGAGAAATCGAGGCTGGTCGTCCGCGGTTTCCAAGACAAGAATAAGATATAGCACAAGTACACACCTTTTGCACGTCTTTACGGATCCGTGAATTGCAACGAAAGAGCAATCCTTTCCACACGTCTAGAATATTGAAGGCATAATTCTTAATGTCTTATTGTCAGTAACCTAGATCAGGATTACTAAGATATCTGACCCTGATCCAGTTCGGCTGAACGTTAGGGTTAACAACAGACATAGAGGACCTTCTTCCAAGGTCCATGTGTTTGGTCTAGACATGGTAGTGATGATTGTATAAATCGGTTGAGATCCGCTATTCAAGCGAGACTTAGTTAGACAACAATCACAACCAATCAATCTCTCATTTCTCTCCTCTCTTCACTCAAGGACATCTAGTACGCCCTCCTAATATCTACTGTTACTTATCCCAACGCTGATTTTTCCCATCTTGTTCATGAACTCCGTCAAATTTTGTTAGGCTGATATGCTGACATCAAGACTAGGAGTCACCGAAGAAGATTACCTTTGGCTACCCGAACTCTAGGGGACAGTGAATGAAACACCATCATTTGTCCGGACAAGTAGCTCTTGATATGGGATTTCCGTTGCATGTTTTGACCAAGAATTTACTATATTTTTAGTTTCCTTTGTTGCGTTCAGGCACCACACAAATGGCACAGTCGCCAATTTGACCAGTCATGGCGCCCGAGGCCGAATTTAAGGGCCCTACATTAAAAAGAAACTGGCTTTTATGCCCCATCTATAAGCACAAAATAACCCAAAGCCGACCAGAAACCAAGACACACAACATCAGTAAAACCATGTCAGTAAAATATCTGGTGTTATTAGTTTGTCTCTTGATGCAATAGCGTTCTTATTTCATAGTAGAACACTAGTATTATGTTCCGATGAGAGCTAACTTCGAGTATTAGCCTTCAGCTAGCTATAGAGAGAGCCCCGATAGCAAAGACTGGCATAGGCGTAGGGCTAGAAAAAATGCATTTCTTGTTGGGGGTTTAGCTGGGCTATAGCTTTTGTTTCTATTATTTGCCCTATGAGGATAAAACTTGCTAGGAGGATGTTGATGTGCGACAGGACTGCTCGAATTTCACCACGGAAATCACCAGTTACCCAGCAATATGACAACGTATTTCTTTTCTTTTGTCTGCCACGATATCAACATCGCTGTTTTGCTTCAAGCATCCCGAAGTGCCTCAATGCCTAACGACCTAATGGGATTAGCTCACGTGGCTTGCAAAAAAGAGTTACGCTAGATAATGGTAGCTCTCAAATCATATTCAGCACATGATCATCGACAGACCAGCTACCCAGTAACAGTGTCTCGGATAGCACATCTTCTATCAGCTCATGTTTCACCTCAACTACAGCTCAGGCTAGATTGCATCTTGTGTCCCGGCCGTATCTTGTACACCGCTCATGGTCCTTTATTACCGTTTTAGGAGAATGTGCAGTCTTGTCCTAGCCGCAGCTATTCTTGCATAACTACTAGTCCAATGAGTCCCCTTGCTTATGCCCATGTCTCAGTTGGCCAGTACGAAATATCCATCGCAGTATTAATGCTGACGAAATTGTGAGACAAGGATAGGCAAGCTTAGGGAATAGACTGTGGGCAGAAGAACTCTATTTTTCATCTTGTCCAACTTTTCATGATCTCTCTGCCAAGTTGAAATCGAAAAGCCAATAGCCGACAGCGCAGTGGCTCAGGGCTGGGGAGCGGCACCATGTGTTGTTAGTTGAGCCTGATTCAGTGCTTCATTGTGCTGCCGTCTGAAACAGGCAAATCACCAACAAGAGGTCTAGTAGCTGCCTGCATGAAAGTTCTTTCTCAACAAAAAAGTAAATCTATAAGAGGTGGGTGTCATGGTGTTATCTTTGAAGGTGGAAGAATAGAATAAAGGCATTGCCATCTTTGGAGCGTTGCGTGGTAAAACGTAGCATAAACCTCCTGATGTCATGATTCTCCTTGGCCATCTAGACTGAGAGGGCTTTATATCCGGGTATGTGAGCTTGTAGTTACTGTATTATAAAACCGCCTCATAAGTCGGCTTGACCATGTTCCAACAGAAGATGGCAATAAATGACAAATCATCACCTAGAGCTAGCTAATTACTGAAATTTTCAAAGCAAGAAGACATCAAATCTAGAAAACGGAATGTGCATGATTATTAAAGCTAACTTAGCTGTCTTATGTAATTTAGAATTCATCCATGCAAATGGTCTTATGTCACTTCCAAACCCATCCTAATCGTGTAGAGTAGCCCCCTCCCCCCACTTCATCTGAGCTAGCTAGAAGGGAAAAGGCCCTGTATTTCATATCGTCATTGAACATCCAAACATCTTTCATCTTCTAATATATCTTCATCGTTTCTTTTCTCCAAGTCCCTCTTCCTCATGACACCATCAAGGGTTGCCGCCATGACATGACCCAGCTCCACAGAGACTCCAAGGTTGTATGTCTTGCTGTAGATTACTTTTCTACACCGTCAAATCAACGAAAAAAGATATAGCCAGCACGGCGAAAGTCCAACGTAGAAGGAACATTTTGTTACCTAGCTAGACCAGCAGTAGCCGTGTCGTCACCATCTCCGTCAGAGCTAGCATCGAGGTAGGGAGCCACATCGTCGAAACCTACGTCATCAAACCACTCAGGCAGAGGTGGAGCACTGGGAGAGAAAGAGGGACTACGGAGCTCAGGAGCCCGGTACTGGTTGTTAAGCTCCAGGATTTGCTGAACGAGATGACAGCCGGGAAAATCCATGACAATAATGCCAAAACAGTCGCCCTTGCCAGACATGAGGTATTGACCAAGAAGTCCATTCATTCCATAATCAGGAAGATTCTTGGCAGCAATATTGATCGGCTTGACGCCAGCACTAGCAGTAGTGTGCGTGATGCGCAGCTTGTTGAAGTCTTTTGAGCGACTCTGACTTAGATGGGATCTGACGCCATCCCATTTCAGGCCCAGAAAAAGGCTACCCGAAGCAAGCCTATGGCTGTAACTTGAGACAGTATCTTTGTCCCAGGGGATGCCATAAAGGGCGGGCCGACTGTTCTTAAAGTCCTGCAGAATGAAGACCTTGCCGCGAACCTTGCCAAGTGTAGGCATGGAGAAGTCACCGACATGTCTGTAGTAAATGTGCTGGGAGATACGACCGCCCATTTCGGACTCGGAGTCAAAGTATTGTTCAATGAATTGAACGAGCTTTTTGGAATCGCCAAGCACCCCGCCTTTCTGGATACGTAAAATGAGGGCTTCTCGTGGGTGGTCAACGAGGAATTTAAACATAGTGTCTAATACATCCTCGAGACTAAAGCCGGTTTCAGAAACTCCATTATACACCATTATCTCATCATCTACATACCGGCAGCTTACGTCAAAGTATCTAATGCCACCGGTAAGCTGATCGGAGAGATGCTCGTTTTGTGTCCGCGTGAAACTGCTTGTAACCGCAGCTGTCATGGAGTTGTGGGTTCCGGGGATAGATAGTGTTGATAACAGTACATTATCGTCGATGTCGGACATCCAGTCAGAGTAGTCGATGTTGCCGAGATCAAAGGACCATTTATCTTCGATACCTTTGAAGTTACCAGCGTAGCTGAAGCCAACAAAGGCCAGTATTATGAAGTGAGGAAATCGCATATTAACAACAGAGGCAGGAAAATCCTCAGTATGAGACAGGCTCTAATATCTGTGGGGGATAACAAAGAAGATCGGGTTGAGACAGTTAGTCGATGCAGGATTAGAGAGACATACTAACTGGCCTGGGTGAGGGGGACATGATCTCTCTTTAATAGCTGAGTCGTAACTAAAGTGGCACACATATAAAGTGCCGAGATTTGAACTCGGCCAAGAGCAATAATTAAAGCATAGAGATCTGTTCAAGAAGCCTTAACCAACTAAGCTACAACCAGTGCATGAAAGTAGCTAAAACCATCTGCCAAGTTGGAGCAGGGGCCAACCTTATATCAATCAAAACTACGCTGCTCATTCTACCATCTCGTGTGATCCGGTCAGTGAGCCTTCGCAGAGGGTTAAGTCTGTCCGGTAACCAGCCCAGCGTCGTTTGATCTATGTGATTCCCGCAGACGTAAAATATAATCAAATTCAAGTTAAGTTCAAATGCTTATTCCACCAATTTTACCTTGTGTATGACACCGGCAACCATCTTGTCCGCCAGGATACCCTTGTAAACCGTAGTTGTGATCTTATACGACTTATCGTCTCATGGTAATTAGAGATAGCAAGTCAGAGTATGCTACGCACACTCAATGACTGTTACTAAAGCCCCATCCGCCTCTTTACTGAGGACTGTTTTTGGCGAAGTAAGGCTCTATCGCCAGCGCCCATGTTAAGGAACTTGCCATGATGCTTCTACTACATAGATTAGTTGTGCCTACGAAAAGTTTGTGACATATATTACTTCAAGTCCATCGGATTTTATCCATGTGTATATCTACAGTGGAGTACCAAGAAGACATGCGTATCCTTGCATATGTCCATCCAGTCAAAACACACACACGGGCCATGTAAGCAAAAAATGCAACTATGCGTAGATCTGGATATGGCATATTGTTTGTTCACAGATAATTGCGTCCAGTATTAAGGCATAATTTTTAGGCTTTCTTTTTCTAGCGCGGATTCCTTCCCTATCCATCATCTCGGTTCAATTTTGACAGCTGGGATGATGTGTTCACGGCAAGCTTAGGAGTCGCCGAAGAAGACCTTAACACTTGGGAGAAAATGACAGGAACACTAGACAAGCAGCGCTTGAGATAGGTTTTCCGTCCCATCTGTGGACCAAGCATGTATTGTTGTTAGTCCCCTTTGTTGCGTTCAGGCAGCCATCCCAGTTTCCAAATGGCACAGCCGCCCATTTGACCTGTCGCGGGTGGGTAATAATATGCTTGAAGAGATTTGCCGATTTTCGTCCACACGATTTAAGGGCCCTTCTTTGAAAGTAACGGGCTGTTATGAGAATATCCTAACGACTATCACAAAATAGACAAAGGCCTGCAAAGATGCAAGATACACAGCATTAGTCAATTCATGTCAGTAATACATCTGATAATTTCAGGCTGCCTCATGATTCAATAGTGTTACTATTTATAGCAGAACATCATTGTTGTGAGAGCTGACCTTCAGTGGCAGCTTTAAGCCGTCAATAGAGAGAACCCTAGCAGTGCAGTAGGGTTGGAAAGGTTCAAGTGTTATTAGCCATGTTGATGATATTCCTCTTAGATTCCGATGATTATATTAACTTTCACTTTCCGCTAACTAGCGGTCAGTTCTATCATAGAATATATAGTATGCGTGTACCACGTGACGTAGGGTTAGGATACATTGGAGTCACGTGTCAATGGTAACCTCTGCGCCACTCATATCCATCGCTACCGCCGCGCGACATCAAGTCGTGAGCGTTCTTAGCTTCATGTTAGTGCATTTCTCTTTCAATTTGAACAATCATGATGGTGGAAGGCCTAGTGTTGGAAGGAAATGTACGTCGGCAACTCTGCTAACTTATTTGCAGTTAGATATAGGTCATGGCACATAGCACCGTCTTACTCGCATTTTATTTACGTATAACGGGCCTAATAAGTGAGCGGGCCAAAAATATCAAGTATTAAATTTTAAATCACAATAAAACCACAACTAACTATCTGATTAATTAAAGTCCTCACTAGAGTATTGCCCAGATGACTCGGGAACTATCCGTCAGGTCCTTGCATTATGCCCGGCCTTGTCGCATACACCACAACGCCGTCTACCCGATTGCTCTAGCCCTCATCGACCACCACTTCTCGGTGATTTAGTAGCAGTGACGTAGGGTCTTGGGGGGGACCTAGTATATAGTTACTGCGCGTTGGGGGCTTAATTCTAGGTTATTTTGAAAGGATTGAAGTGCAAGAACAGCTCCAGCCTCATATGAAGTCTGACATGTTGGGTGGTTATAGAGCATCTAATCAAGTAGAAATGTCGTAGGTTAGCAGATTTTTGACCCGCTCACTTGTCACGCACGTTAGTAGTGTAAGCTTGATTACAAGTGATTACAAGGGGATAGGCTAGCCTGGACTTTTCGATAGTCCTGCAGTATAGTGTAACCGAATCATGGAAACGGACTGGGCGAGAATTTAACGAAAACGGTGCTACAGGCAATGCAGATCAGAATGTCGTAAGTTTGCGCTTTTTCCAGAGTGTTATCGAAGGAGGCCATCTGCGGCTAGGGCTACCGTAGGAAAAAGATGGCATGAATACAAATCCCAAGCGGCGCTTGAAATAGAATACCCTTGTTTTTCTCTGGCTGTAATTGTACTGTCCCGTTCCTCTCTATTATAGTGTTCAGGCCAGTACTCTAAAAATGTCACCACGGTCATGGCTCGGGGATAGCAATCCGGTGACCGTAGCCTTGTTTAGAACTTCGCAATTCTTTCATTTGCCTCTAGGCTTCTAGGCTACCAACGTTCATGTCCATTTTCACTAAGGCTGATGCTGGATTTCAAAGTAATCGTCCTGCTTGCATCTGTATCTTTTCAGCGCCGTATGACATATGTGTGGTAATATGAGTGAGTGCAGAGGATGATCCTACGAATGGCAGCGATTTTAGTGACGATGAAATCTCTAAAAAAGCGATCTTAGGGGGTAGGTCATCTACGTGGAGAAACGACTTTCCAACCTTGCGCGTCCTGCTATATCTCCGGTGATGGACACAAAATGTAGAGCAAATCGTTGGGAGTGATACCGCCCACACTATAGTGTGTATAAGCGGGCACAACGGCGATACAAAGTGAATGCTAACAGTGATAATGACCAGGTATCAGTATAAGATTAGACTGGGAATTCAAATTTGATGATAGCAAATGTAAGAGGAGATAACGACGGTTTACGAAATTATTTTGATGGATGAGAAGCGGCATACAGTATTTCCCCAGAGAGCGGTGTCACATTATGTGAAATGTCGAGCCTGACTCGGTTCTTGATTGGGCTGCTGTCTTGAACATGCTGATAGCCGCCATGAACCTCGGCATCCAATCTTGGCAGCCTTTGTGGAAGCACTTCAATACTGTTGGCACGGTGTATGCATGAGTTGCACTAGCCATCTAGCTGTGAGTCTTGGATTTTGTATGTAGGATGTTAAGTTCGACTCCTCCTAGTACGAGTATTTCACGTTGAACCGGTTATGTGCTTGTGAATATCGTAGCTAGCATAGCAAGATATCCTGGGAGCCGTAGCGGCCCACGTATAGTGGTATGATGTAAATTAAAACTCGAATTAGAAAGGGAAACTCGTGATACATGACGGTTTCATTCAAGTTAATAATCATCTGTTCCCCGATTTGGGACTGAGTAAATCAGCTATCTCTATCACTGTATCAGTACTACATAAACAGTAATCCCAGACTTGTGACTCTATGTTGACGGAGCCTGTACGTGTAAAGATGATCTATTAGGTTACACGTTGATATTTCCATATTCCGTTCGCTGTTTGTAATCGACATTTACTTCTATTCTCTAAAGTTCGCTTTCCAGTAACAAAATTATGGGCTGCCGTCCTATCAGCTAACTCATTTATCTCAAGACTTTGGACCTGATTATTTTGAGAAAGAATACTTCCTTCCTGCAGTTGCTATTCAACACTACGCGACATAATATACGCCGGTAAGATCGATTGTTAGAGCCATATCTCGCTACCTAATAAAAGCAGGGACATCTTCATCGTCGCTATTCTCATCATCACTAGTTTCAGCAGGGGGTCCTTCGTGGTCAGAAACCACGTCATAGCCATAAACTTCATCATCGTCAGACCCGCTGCTTGATTCTGACGAAGTGCGGCTAAAAGCGAAAATGTTAGGTCCAGGAACTTGGTACTGCTGATTAAGCTTCAGGATTTCATAAACCAGATCATATCCAGGAAAGTCCATGACAATGATACCAAAACAGTTGCCCTTATGATAGATAAGATATCGGCCAAGGTATCCGTTCATCCCCAGACCAGGACGGCTTTTGGCAGCGATGTTAATGGGCTTGAAACCAGCGCTTGCGGTCATGTGGGTAATACGCAGCTTGTTATAGTCTTCAGAGAGACTCTTACTGATATGAGATTTGACGCCACTCCATTTAAAGCGCAACAAAAGATTACCAGGTTCGAATTGTGGGCTGTAACTAGAGATAGCAGGCGAGTTCCAAAGGATGCCATAAGAGCTAGGTGGACTAGTGTTGAAGTCTTGCAGGATTAGAACCTTGCCGCGAACTTCGCCAATCGTAGGCATGTTGTTGTTTCCGAGGAAGATATGCTGGAAGGCGCGATCGCCAAATTCGGAGCCAGGAAGAAGGTGTTCTTCCATTGATTTGAGGAAGGTTCTGGAATCGTCGAGTATGCCGCCCTTCCGAATGCGGAGAATGATAGCTTCGTGGGGGTGATTATTGAGGAAGTCAAACAGAGTGATTAAGACATCCTTGAGACTGTAACCAGTGTCGAAACGTCCCTTGTACACCTTCATGTCATCGTTGATGTACCGGCAGGTAATATCGATGTATCTGATGCCACCACTAAGCTGTTGGATTAGGATCGCGTTTTGGGTCTGTATTGAACTGCGCTTAATTCTGTTTGTCATGGAATGATGAGTTCCCGGAATTGATAGCATTGAAAGAGGCACGTTGTCGTCAATGGTTTTCATCCAATCAGAATGGTCGAAGGTACCAACATCAAAAGACCACATGTCAGTGATACCGTTCAAATATCCAGCGTGGCTCAAGGCCAGAAAGGCCAGTGTCGCCAAGAGGGAGATCCGCATATCAAGAAAGATCTCGGCCAATACTGAGTAGAGATGAGCCAAGAATAAAAGAGAAAAAGGACCTGAGGGAATTAGTCAATGTAGAATAGAAGTCATGGAAAAATACTCGAGTGTTGCAGTTCATCATATTAATATTTCGGCAGCGGCTAAACCTGAATACAGCGCTAATAATGCCTTAGTGCTTCGATGGGATTAATCGGATGTGTTATTACTACCACGTACAAGTTTTTGTCCGGTAACAAAATGCTTTGGTGTGTACTTGGCAGAGAAACTCAAGCTTTGGCTAGGTAGACCCATGTGACCAACATGGCTGTATCGATATCACATTATTAATCTGTCCGTTTTGTTAGTAATGTGAAAAGAACGGCCTCTTCCGCACCCTTGTGTTAAGTCCGGGCATGTAGATGAGTAGTATTTAAATCCGGCCAGATTCGGACTTCAATAACGATTCAAATAGAGCCAACAAAGCGCAGATCTTTCGTCTTGTTATTTGAAGAAATTTGGTATGTCCTCACGATATGTACTATAAAATTTCTGTTCCATCTATGAAGTTCAAGTTTTTTTATTCCCACATGAAGCCTAGACCATCCATAGTCGTCATGTGAAGACAGTTAACATCAGATGACAACAAGAGATGACAAGGAGGCTATAGTAATTCCCATATAAGCCTTGGCTGTTGTTTGAAGGCTGTGACTTGCTATCTTGTCAAGGCCTTACCCACATGATAATCGTGTGTGCCAAGAATCATGCAAATTTACTTTCTTCCGTTCGCTCAATTCTCTAGCATTGAATGTGCCTCTATCCAAAAACGCCGTAAATTTGGTGCTCACTCTTGAAGGCCTTCAAACAAAGCTAAGATTAGATCTCTGACATGCTGGAATGCCATATAATGTGGTCTGTTATAGGTTATGTTGATGGCATCGTGGTGTTCAACCTCGATATGACTGGATGTGGTGATGCTGCATGAAGAATGTCAATTCGGTCTAACTGTCTAACGTGCGTGGTCAGTGAATGCACTAGAAATATCGACTTTCAAGGCACAACACGACATTTAATAAATTAAAACCAATGCCGATTCGCTATTCTGGGTTTTTCAACAACACGCTCTTATGTTGCTGATATATGACCAGCCTGACCCCTGCCGGTCGCGGACTTCCCTGACCACCACTCCTAGATAATTCCATCATCACCTGCGCATCAACGGCTTTCTAGTCAATCTCACTTCTTCTCTCATCTATAGATACTCTCCTCAATTGCATAGCTCAATTATTTTTGCTCTACAGTGCGTTCCCAGAGTCCCATTTCCTGCCTAAGGATCTAGACCTCGGACTTCAACCAGGCGTTCTGATATATTATTGCCGAGGTGACTTGGGTGCCTAAATAAAGATGTTGAGGACCTGCTCTGATGGCTTCTAACACGCGGTTCAAGACATTGAAATTCAAATCAAGAATTAGCTCCTAGCACTCCCTTCGGCGTCTTAGAAATCCAAGGGCCGGGCGAGGGGGGCGACCTCTTCCTCAGTCAGTGTTAGAGTCCACAGTCACATATCAAGCTTTGATATCACACATTCTCCATTCAATGCAACAAGTCTGGCCGATCTGAAAACTCCCTTAATATTGCTTTGTGACATAACTACCTGGTGAGCAGCATGAAAGGCCAAACATAAATCAGTCTCAGGAACGTGGGTTATCGAGGACCTAGTCAGGAGCAGTTTGTCGACCATAGGCCCTCTTGAGTGGCCCAAAGCACCCGAAATCATCAGCCTGTAGTAGGTGAGATGGATGAGCTGTAATACACAGTGTAATTTTGCGATTGTCTTCGCAACAATGCTCAAAGTCGACTCAGTAGTGGCTTCCATGCCCATCCGGGATATGAAGCCAATAGAGACGGTTTGATAGGGCCTTTGTGTAGTAACCAGAGTGCTTGAGTTACGAAGAAATTTATCATGGCGGTGTAGAACATGTGGCAGAACTGGCCGCAATGCAAGGACATGCCATTTAGTTGGCACCATGTGTGCGGCAGAACATGGCGCTTAGTTTCAACAGTTGAGATATATTAGGCTTTTTGTGCCATGTTCTGTCTTGATTGTCGATTCTTTGGTGCAAATGCTTATTATATAGATTTGTTTCTAGATTCCCTGCAAAAAGCAACGTTTTATTGAATGAGTAGAGAAGAGCCATCCTCATCGTCACTAGATTCATCATCACCAACCTAGTTAAGGGGATATTTATCATTAATCTCGTCGGCCTCAACTACAGGTACCTCAATCCCAGGGCGACTGCGTTGAGGGTTCAGATATTGGTTGTTACGCTGCACGATAAGATTTACAAGCTCATACCCAGGGAAATCCATGACAACAATGCCAAAACAATTTCCCCTTTTGTACAGGAGGTATCGGCCTAGCCGTCTGTTCATCCCAAAACTGGTAACAGCATCAGTAGCGATATTTATAGGCTTAACGCCAACACTAGCCGTAGTGTGGGTGATGCGCAGCTTGTCATAGTCCTTGCAGCGACTCCGGTTGATATTGGATTTGATTCTGTTCCATTTCAAGCCCAGGAAAAGGGTACCAGGAGCGAGCTTATTACTGTAGCTCGAGATGGCATCTGAGTCCCAGGAAATGCCAAGAGGGCCGGTCGGGCTGACTTTGAAGTCCTGCAGAATGAGGACCTTGCCGCGAACTTGGCCAAGCGTAGGCATGCTTCCCCGATCGGTGTTCATAGAGTAGATATGCTGGGCGGCACGATCACTGGACTCGGAGCCAGGGATAAAGTGTGCCTCTATGGAACTGAGAAAGGTTTTGGTGTCATCAAATATGCTGCCCTTTTGGATACGGAGAATGATGGCTTCACGAGGGTGATCATCGAGGAAGTCAAACAAAGTGGTTAAGACATCCTGTAGAGTGTAGCCAGTATCAGACAGTCCATGGTACACCTTCATATCATGGTCGATAAATCGGCAGCTAATGTCAATGTATCTGATGCCACCAGTAAGCTGTTGGGCTAGGGGCTCGCTTTGAGTTTGCATCAGACCGTTTGTGAGCTTGTCGGTCATGGAGTTGTGGGTTCCAGGGATGGACAGATTCGGCAGATCGATAGAATCTTCGAGGTCAGCCATCCAATCAGCGTTGTGGCCCTCGGCAAGATCAAAGGACCATATGTCATAGGTACCTTTATAAACGCCAGCGTGGGTGAAGGCCAAAAAGGCCAGGATTATGAAGAGAGAAAAGTGCATATCAAAAGCAGTCTCGAGCAAATGATAGGAATGCAACAATCTCCAAGACTGACAAATGGTGAAACAGGACAAAGGTTCAGATCAATAATCTGATGGAGAATGAGAGAGATCCACTGTTAAGCTATAGAAGACTCATGGTATTTATAATACTACTAGCTGAAGTATGACACGTCTAAGGGGCCCAGACCAGACCCAAAGGCAGGCGACAACAACGACTATAACCTAGAGATCTCTTTCCGAGGCTTTCATTAGCTGCAATACGCCCCGTGCATACAAGTTGTCAGTTTGCAGTCATAAGCCTTTGCGTGAAATTTAGTCTAAGCCTCATCCTGGGATACCCGGAGGTTTGATATACCGACATCCGACCGCCCGTCTATATGACAGTTGTTTGTTATGGTGCGTACGCATTACTACATTGATACCCGAGTTTTGCGAGCCTCTAACCGGCTGGAAAGCCTTCATAAATGTAGTGGTGGTCCTTGCCTAGTTAAATTAAACAGTATTCAAAGACAGCAAGCCATAGCAAGCTCTGCACCTACGTTGGCGTTGGATGTTGCTTTCACGCTACAATCAACGGCCTAGCTAAGCTTTGCTTTGAGTAGTGAAAGACCATCCCCGCACAGCTTTTGTCCCTTAATTTTTCATGCCTTTTGCTTTCTACTGACGGACTCTATGCACCGATGCGTCCTCTATCGGTAGAGCTAGCATCCTGTGCTGTCAGAAAACAAATCATGTTTTTTGAAGGATGTCTATAGGTATAGGTATCTTACAGGCCTCTCACGCCTCTACCCAAGGAATAAACTCCCACTTATAGTACCAAACAAACAGACATCCTCCATGTGTTTGTAGACATGATTTAAAAAAAGAGCACGGGTAACCTTGCCTTCATCCCTGTAGAACACCAACCTAGCACACACAAACAGACTAGGCACGCATAAAATCAAGCATGGCATTTAGCCCCTGTAAATCGAGATGTGCATTAAGGTACATTGTTGTGAATTGACTTTTGTTAAACTTGATTATATCAAGAGGTTAGGTTTTAAGACACGTCGCGTCAAACGTAACTACCTCACGTAGTTACCCGATGTTCACCCGGATTGTGGCGCAACATCCACAACATACAACATACATGATAAACGAGTGTCCCAACAATCTCAACCTTTAAGCTAAGAATCACCATAAAAACACAACAAATTATCTGATCAATTAAATGTGATCGCTATACTCTTCTTCATATATCATAACAACTATCTGACATACCCTCGCATTATGCCCGGGCTTACTGCAAACACCACACCGCTGAACCCCCGGTCGCGCCGACCTTCCTCGACCACCACTTTTCAACGAATCCCCTTCTACCTGCCCATCCACATTCACCTGGCCAAGTGCTATCCTTGCTTCCCCTCCTCTCATCACTCCTACTTTCTGTAAGCGGCTTCTTTTTGCCCTCCGGCGTCGACCTAGTAGGTCATTTGCTTGTCGAAGGTCACAGTTCTCCGCCTTCAACAAGGCATTCTCATACATCATTGCCTTGGTTCCCTTAGAAAGTGACTTTAATGCCTCCAGAATCGACTCTGGAGAGCTACTTGGATGTCTTCTAATCCGCCTATCGAGGTATTCAGATTGAGAATCAGCCTCAAGCACAGCCTTTGGCGTCTTAGACACCCAACCAGCAGATGGCCCAGCCACCTCCTCGACCGGCGTCGGCGTCCGCAGCTGCACATCAAGCTTCGAAATGACGCTTTCTGGGTCAAGGGGAACAAGCCCCGCCCCTCTAAAATCTGACTTGATGTTCCTTTCCGTCATGGTGGTCTAAAATGTGGCGTAGAAGGCGGAAAAGAACTCGGTCGTGGAAACGTGGGTTATCGAGCTTCGCATCAGATGCTCAATTTCTCCACCATACGCCTTCTTGAGTAGGCTAAAGTATCCGACATCGAGAGCCTGGAGTAGGTGAGACAGATAAGACGGCATACGAAGCGTGGCGATCTTGTTTTCCTCGAAGTATCTGTCAAAATCGAGAGACTGATGACTTTCATGGCCGTCAAGGATCCAAAGAGGATAACGTCCAACTAATCGCGTCTTTTTGCATTGATCAAAGTGCTTTAGCCATTCAAGGCCTATCTGATTATTGGTCCAGCCGTTGGGAAATATTGTGATAGCCCAGTCGTCTGAGAGGGTGCTATCTTGGTGCCAGTTGGCGAGGTGATTCTGGCCTGCACCGATCATGAACAGCATGATCGCCTAGCCTCCCGCATTGATCGACTGGATGACGGTAATCCATTCCCGGTTACCAGGCTAGACTAATTTAGGCCGTTCACGCCTCTCTATGCCTGTGATAACCATTCCGTTTCCAATGATGCCCATCATGAAGCCAACCTCATCGAAGTTGTAGATATCAGCCAGGTCGACACCGTACTTGGCGATTGTGTTCTCCATGAGCCGAAATCAATTTCGAATAATCGTTGCATCTTCGCATTTAGCTCTCTGATAGTCGTATTTCCGAAAAAACGCGTCTTGAGCTCTTGGTGTCGCTTTCCGGCGGGTGGTGTGTTGCGGTCAGCAAGCAATCGGTTGGCCATTTCTTCAACACCACGCAGTCGCGGGGGAAATCCCCGCCAATCTACGTCCAGAATGAACTGAACTATGATATGTTTCTCTAGATCGGATAACTTGCGTGATTCGGGGATAGTATCGCGTTGGGACTGTATGCCTATAAGGCGGCGACCTAGCTTCTCATGACATACTTCATATATCGATGCGGCGCGTCAGACGCGTAATTTTGGGTCATTTGGAAGGGCACGAAGAGCAAGAATAATATTTGCCTCACTATTTGATTGAGGCATCTTTGGTGGTTGAGAATCAATTGATCAATTGAAGAGAAGAGAGACTGAGAGACTTTTGGGACACTGGCTTATCATTTACGTTAACGTACGTGATAGGCGAGCGTCGCACTTTTCCCTCCTACACTAACCTTGACATTTAATCAATTACTTCTCAACCACAAAAAATGTCAGAGCCAAATATAGAGGCTAGGACTCTTTTTGCCCTTCAGGCCCTTCAAAATAACCCAAAACTAGGCATCCGACGTGTTGCAAAGACCTAGAAAATCTCTGAGAATAGGCTTCGCCGCCGGCATAATGGCATCCAATCGCAATGCAATACCAGCCCGAATTCACGCCGACTATCTGATCTAGAGGAACAGATCATTATTCAATTTATTCTCGATCTAGATTCGCGAGGATTCACCCTCCGGCTATGTGCTGTTGAAGAAATGGCCAACCGACTGCTCGCAGACCGCGAGGCGCCACCCGTCGGCGAGCTCTGGACTTCCAGCTTCGTCAGGCGACAACCAAAGCTCAAGACGCGTTTCTTTCGGAAATATGACTATCAGAGAGCCAAATGCGAATATCCTACTATTATTCGCAATTGGTTGACGCTTGTGGAGAATACAATCGCGAAATATGGTGTCCGCCTAGCTGATATTTGGAACTTTGACGAGACTCGCTTTCTTATGGCCATGGTTGCAAGTGGAATGGTTGTTACAGGTACAGAGAGACGTGGACGACAAAAATCAGTGCAGCCTGGAAGCTGGGAATAGATTACAGTCATTCAAGCGATTGATGCGGAAGTCCAGGCGATCCAGCCGTTTATCGTTGATGCAGGCCAATATCACCTCGCTAGCTGGTATCAAGAAAGCAACCTCCCAGGTGATTGGGCTATTGCGACGACTCAAAATGGCTAGGCCGAAAATGAGCTGGGTCGCGAGTGGCTAAAGCACATTAACCGGTGTACAACCAACCGACCAACTGGTCCCTATTGTCTTATAATCCTCGATGGGCACGAAAGTCACCACTCCGTCGAGTTTGAGAAATCTTGTGAGGAAACCAAGATTATCACAATTTGTATGCCACCTCATTCGTCTCATCTACTGCAGCCTCTTGATGTTGGGTGCTCCGGGCTACTTAAGAAAGCTTATGGTCGAGAAATCGGGCATTTGATTAGATGCTCTATAACCCATGTTTCAAAGACTGAGTTCTTCCCGGCCTTCTACGCCGCGTTCAAGGCCAGTATGATAGAAAGAAATATTAAGTCAGCTTTGAGAGGAGCCGGGCTTGTTCCTCTAGAACCGAAAAGCGCGGTCTCGAGGCTTGATGTCCAACTACGGACTCCAACACCTGCCAAGGTGGTGGCTAGCCCTTCGACCACTTGGGTCTCAAAGACGCCAAAGACTATACTTGAGGCAGAATCTCAGTCTAAATACCTTGAGAGAAGAATTACAAGGCATGAAAGTAGCTCTCCAGAGTCAATTCTAGGAGCTCTTAAGTCTCTTTCTAAGCGCACTAAGACAGTCTTGCATGAGAACGCCTTATTAAAGGCTGAGGTCTAAGATCTTCGTCAGGCAAATGAACTACTAAGCCGGCGCCGGAGGGCAAAAAGGACTAGACCGCAGAAAAGAGGGGTAATGACAGTACAGGAAGGAAGACAGGCAATTGATCAAATAGATGTTGATACTCAGGTAGCGGCCGAATTGTCGAAAAGTGGTGGTCAAGGAAGTTCAGTCGGACCTGGTGTTCAGCGCTGTGGTGTATGCGGTAAGCCCGGGTATAATTCAAGGACCTGTCAGGTAGTGATTGAGATATCTGGGGAAGAGTATAGTGAGTAGTTTTAATTGATCAGATGGTTTATGGTGTTTTTATCGTGATAACTATAGAGGGGGTTAAGAAAAGTGTGGCGCCTACATGACTGCTGCGCTTACTTATCAAGTACGTTATCTCATTTATCCCAAGACTTTGGACCTGGTTATTTTGAAAAAGAATACTTCCTTCCTACGGTTGTCATTCAACACTACGCGGCATAATATACGCCGGTAAAACTGATTGTTAGAACCATACCTAATAAAAGCAGGGACATCCTCATCGTCGCTATGCTCATCTAGTTTCAGCAGGGGGTTCTTCGTCGTCAGAAACCACATCATAGGCATGAAGCTCGTCATAGTCATAAGCTTCGTCATAGTCATAGGCTTCGTCATCGTCAAACCCGCTGATTACTTCTGACGAATAGCGGCCAGAAGGGAAATTGTTAGGTCTCAGAACTGTGTACTGCTGGCTAGGCTTTAGGATTTCATCAACCAGCTCATATCCAGGAAAGTCCGTGATAATGATACCAAAATAGTTGCCCTCACGAGATATAAGATACCAGCTAAGCTATCCGTTCATCCCGACACCAAGACCCTTTGTGTCAGCGTTGTTAATGGGCGACACCAGCGCTTGCGGTAGTGTGAGGAACACACAGCTTGTTATATTATTTCGTGCGACTCTGTCAGTAACCCAGGTTAGGATTACCAAGATATCTGACCCAGATCCAGTCGGCTGAACGTTAGGGTTAGCATCAGACATGAAGGTCTAAATCGGCTAAGATCCCTCTTCAAGCGAAAATTAGTTAGACACATTCAACATCAATCAATCTCTCATTTTCTTTCTTCTTTTCACTCTAGGACATTCAGTACGTCCTCCTAATATTTAAAGTTAGACTCTAACCGATATGATATTAGACGCCACTCCATTTAAAACGTAACAACAGATTACTAGGAGCGAATTGTTGGCTGTAACTGGAGATAGCAGGCGAGTTCCAAGGGATGCCATAGAGGCTAGATGGACTAGTATTGAAGTCCTTGCCGCGAACTTCACCAATTGTAAGTATGGCGTTGTTTCCGAGGTAGATATGCTGGGAAGCGCGATCGCCAAATTCGGAGCCAGGAAGATGGTGTTCTTCCGTTGATTTGAGGAAGGTTTTGGAATCGTCGAGTATGCCGCCCTTCCGGATCTAGAGAATGATAGCTTCGTGGGGGTGATTATTGAGGAAGTCAAAAAGAGTGGTGAAGACATCCTTGAGGCTCTAACTAGTGTCAAAAAATGCCTTGTACACCTTCATGTCATCGTTGATGTACCGGCAGGTAATATCGATGTATCTGATGCCACCACTAAGTTATTGGGTTAGGGGCGCGTTTTGGGTCTGTATTGAACCGTGCTTGACTCTGTTTGTCATGGAATGATGAGTTCCCGGAATTGATGGCATTGATAGAGGCACGTGGTCGTCAATAGTTTTCATCCAATTAGAATGGTCGAAGGTACCAACATCGAAGCATCACATGTCAGTGATACCATGAAAATATTGAGCGTGGCTCGAGACCAGAAAGGCCAGTGTCGCCAAGAGGGGGATTCGCATATCAAGAAAGATCTCGGCAAATACCGAGCAAAGTTTAGCCATGGATAAAAGAGAAGAGGGATCTCAGGGAATTTGTCAATGTAGAATAGAAGTCACGTACAAGTGCTCGAGTGTTGCAGTTCATCATATTAATATTTGGGCAGCGGCTCAACCTGAATACAGCCTTAATAATGCCCCAGTGTTTCGACAGACTTAATCAGATGTGTTACCACTACCGCGTACAAGTCTTTGTCTGGTAACAAAATGCTTTGTTGTGTACTTGGCAGAGAAACTCAAGCTTTGGCTAGGTAGACCCATGTGACCAATATGGCTGTATCGATATCACATTATTAATCTGTCCGTTTTGTTAGTAATGTGAAAAGAAAGGCCTCTTCCGCACCCTTGTGTTAAGTCCAGGCATGTAGATGAGTAGTATTTAAATCCGGCCAGATTCGGAGTTCAATCACGATTTAAATACAGCCAACAAAGCGCAGATCTTTCGTCTTGTTATTTAAAGAAATTTGGTATGTCCTCACGATATGTACTATAAAATTTCTGTTCCATCTATGAAGTTCAAGTTTTTTCATGCCCACATAAAGCCTAGACCATCCATAGTCGTCATGTGAAGACAGTTAACATCGGATGATGACAAGAGATGACGAGGAGGCTATAGTAATTCCGATCTAAGCCTTGGACGTTGTTTGGAGGCTGTGACTTACTATCTTGTCGAGGCCTTACCTAAATGATAATCGTGTGTACCAAGAATCATGTAAGTTTACTTTGTTCAGTTCGCTCAATTCTCTAGCATTGAGTGTGCCGTTACCGAAAAACGCCGTAAATTTAGTGCTCGCTGTTCAAGCCCCTCAGACAAACCTAAGATTAGGTCTCTGACATGCTGGAATGCCATATAATGTGGTCTTTTGATATCACACATCCTCCATTCAATGCAACAAGCCCGGCCCCTCTGAAAACTTCCTTAATATTGCTTTCTGTCATAGCTACTTGGTGGGCAGCATGAAAGGCCAAACATAAATCAGTCTCAGGAACGTGGGTTATCGAGCACCTAGTCAGGTGCCTAGTTTGTCAACCGTAGGCCCTCTTGAGTGGCCCAAAGCACCCGAAATCACGAGGCTGTAGTAGGTGAGGCGAATGAGCTGTAATACACAGTGTAGTTATGTGGTTGTCTTCGCAACAATCCTCAAAGTCGACTCAGTAGCGGCTTCCGTGCCCATCCGGGATATGAAGCCAATAGAGACGGTTTGATAGGGCCCTTGTGTAGTAATCGGAGTGCTTGAGTTACTAAGAAATTTATCATGGCAAGGTAGAACATGTGGCAGAACTGGGCATAATGCAAGGACATGCCATTTAGTTGTCACGATGTGTGCAGAAGAGCATGGCGTTTAGCGTCAACTGTTTAGATATCTTCGGGTTTTTATGTCGTGTTCTGTTTTGAGTGTGGATTTTTCTAGTGCACATGCTTGTCATGTAGATTAGTTTCTAGATTCCCTGCAAAAAGTGATATTTTATTACATGTTAGAGAAGAGCCATCCTCATCGTCACTAGACTCGTCATCGCCAATCTAGTCCAGGGGACCTGCATCATCAATCTCTTCGGGTTCGACTACGACTTCCTCAATTGTAGGGCGACTGCGTCTAGGGTCCAGATATTCGTCGTTAAGATGCACGATTTTTTCTACAAGATAATACCCAGGGAAATCCATGACAACAATGCCAAAACAGTTGCCCCTGCTGTACATGAGGTATCGGCCCAGCCGTCTGTTAATCCCATCACTGACAACAGCGTTAGTCGCAATATTTATAGGCTTAACGCCAACACTCGCCGTAGTATGGGTGATGCGCAGCTTGTCATAGTCCTTGCAGCGACTCCGGTTGATATTGGATTTGATGCTGTCCCATTTCAAGCCCAGAAAAAAAGTACCAGGAGCGAGCCTATGACTGTAGCTCGAGATGGAATCTGAGTCCCAGGAATAACCAAGACGGCCGGCTGGGCTGACTTCAAAGTCCTGCAGAATGAGAACCTTGCCGCGAACTTGACCAAGAGTAGGCAGGCTTTCCCGATCGAGGTTCGAAGAGTAGATATGCCGGGCGGCACGACCGCTGAGCTCGGAGCCAGGGATAAAGTGTGCCTCTATGGAACTGAGAAAGGTTTTGATGTCGTCAATTTTGCTGCCCTTCTGGATACGAAGAATGATGGCTTCACGAGGGTGATCATCGAGGAAGTCAAACAAAGTGGTTAAGACATCCTGTAGAGTGTAGCCGGTATCAGACAGTCCATGGTACACCTTCATTTCATGGTCGATATATCGGCAGCTAATGTCAATGTATCTGATGCCACCAGTAAGCTGTTGGGCTAGGGGCTCGCTTTGGGTTTGCATCAGACCGTTCGTGAGCCTGTCGGTCATGGAGTTGTGGGTTCCAGGGATGGACAGACTGGGCAGATCGACATAATCCTCGAGGTCAGACATCCAATCAGCGTGGCGGCCCTCGGCAAGATCAAAGGACCACATGTCACTGATACCTCTATAAACGCCAGCGTGGGTGAAGGCCAAAGAGGCCAGGATTATGAAGAGAGAAAACTGCATATCAAAAGCAATCTCGAGCAGTTGATAGGAATGCAACAATCTCACAGACTGACAACGGGTGAAACAGGGCAAAGGTTCGGATCAATAATTTGATGGAGAATGAGAGAGATGTACTGTTTCGCGATAGAAGACTCATAGTATTTATAATAATAGTAGCTGGAGTTTGACACGTTCAAGGGGCCCATACCCACACGCCGGCGACAGCAACGATTATGGCCTAGTGATCTCTTTCAGAGGCTTTGATTAGCTGCACTACGGCCCGTGCATACAGGTTGTCAAATTGCGGTCATAAGGCTTTATGTGAAATTCAGTCTAAGCCTCATCCTGGGATACCCGGAGGCTTGATAAACCGACATCCGACCACCCATATGACAGCTGTTTGTTGTGGTGCGTACGCATTACTACATTGATACCCGAATTTCGCGAGCCTCTAACGAGCTGGAAAGTCTTCATAAATGTAGTGGTGGTCCTTGCCTAGTTAAATTAAACAGTATTCAAAGACAGCAAGCCATAGCAAGCTCTACACCTACGTTGGCGTTGGTCGTTTCTTTCACGCTATAACGACCTCGCTAAGCTTTGCTTTGAGTAGTGAAAGGCCATGCCAGCACAGCTTTTGGCCCCTAATTTTTTCATGCCTTTTACTTTCTACTGACGGACTCTATGCACTGATGCGTCTTCTATCGGTAGAGCTAGCATTCTGTGCTGTCAGAAAACAAATCATGTTTTATGAAGGATGCCTATAGGTATCTTACAGGCCTCTCACGCCTCTGCCCAAGGAATAAACTACCACTTAGAGTACGAAACAAACAGACATCCTCCATGTGTTTGTAGACATGATTTAAAAAAGAGAGCACGGATAACCTTGCATTTACCCCTGTAGAGCACCAACCTAGCACACACACACAGACTAGGCACGCATAAAATCAAGCATGGCATTTCAGCCCCTGTAGATTGAGATGTGGAATATTCCATTTTCTCGCTAGATCACAAGCATTGCCAAGGATCTTTAGACTGTTTTCTTGCGGCTGAGGTACTTTGCGCCTAGCTTGTCACGTTGAGACTCCTATCTCTTTTAGCCAGGCAGGATTCCTGAACCTAAGGCGCCACCGAACATTATCGACCCCCAAGAAGCATAGCTCTACAAAAGCACGGTTAGAATAAGGTTCCTTGCGTAGCCAAGCAACACATTATGAGAGATTGCTGTACTCTGTAGTAGCCACAGTTTTTCTCTTTTGTGACTTATAGGTGATCTTATAGCTTCCTCTAAAAATGCCACATTGATTCATGCCCATAATCGGACATTTATGATCTAGCAGTGATTCCTGGACTTCCGCAGCTGAGAAATGGAAATTCCAAACCTCGCAAGGGACTAGTTGGCTGTTATGGACATGTCCTTGCAAGCCATCATCAGGAACATCAGGAAATAGCGAGCGGCCTACTCGGTCACACAAACGGCATGCAAAAATATAACATCGGCAAGGTCGTATCGGTGTCAAGGGTCAGGGGATACTGAATTACTTTGTAGTCTAACAAATATTGCCATTGTTTTGTAGCAGAATACGAGCGTTAATCTGTTGGGGCTGCTTTTGAGTTGTAGCTTTCCGCTCTATGTCTATAGAGGTAATCCTGGTAATAAACGCCAGCATATGCTGTCGTCACATACTTGGAGAAGAAAGACATTTCTTCATCTGGGGTTGTCTCTAATTGTCGTACCAATTGTTATTGATAATTCCTATTCAGAATCAAGTAAAATCTGGACTAGCCCCTCTGAAGCCTGGTGTAGCCTGCCATTCACGATTTGAACGTATACACTGAAAACCAGGTAAATTAGATGGTTTGCACAATATACTGCTACTAACTAACAAACTTCTAATGTACCTACTAACAATACAGCAAGTTGGTTTGGCAATATCGCTCACCAAGCAATGTATACCCGTGATGATATTTTTGCCAAGCAACGCAGCTGTATCGTAGGCAGACAGGCTTCATGTCTACCTACTTATATGCCTCTTATACACTCTTGTCCCGGCCCTCGTAGCAGGAAGCAATATGAGTGACCTTGTGCCCATAGAATTCTGGCAAAAAAGACAGCAAACGAGCTAATGAAAAAGCCCATAACTGCTTTGTATTGGTTGCTCAACGACGATATCATCCTAATTTTGGAGCCTGAAGTTATTCAACGTGGGCGTGGGCGCCCTCGAAAGACGACAACCTTTGGTGAACATAAGAAAAGTGTCTTTCCTTTGTCTCAGTCTATCTACGAAAGCCGAATAATCACCGCATCACTAGCCCCTGTTATGTAGCCGATGCTAGACTAAGACTCTCGCCATACAACTGCCTCAGTACGATGCCCACTCAATTAATAGGAGTATGGCGATAGCCCTGCGGCGATGGATCAGCCAGATATGGAGACAATTCAAGGCAAATTAAAATGGAAACATGGCGAATAACACTGCCAATATCACCAAAGAGGGCACCACAGGAGTCAGAGGGAGGGGAGGAGGCTACATACAACACCCGGCGCAGGAGGCCCAGAGTAGGCTTGCTTGAATTGAGAAGAAGGAAAATGAGAGATTGATTGATGTTGAATGTGTGCAACTAATTCTCGCTTGAAGAGCGGATCTCAACCGATTTATACAGCCATCACCACCATGTCTAGACCAGACACCTTGTAATCCTGGCCTAGGTGGGCATTCAATGTATGGGTGCAAGTGGTAAATCACCGATTAATCTTTAAAAATGAAAATTCATACAAGGATAGCCTACAGCTCTTAATTCCGGTGGTAGTACTTGCATTTGTAATATCTAGGCGAAATTCATAACATGGTGTATTGGTTTCTATATGCGTATTGAGCTGGCATACTAGAACCGGAGGATTGTGATGAAGGTGCTAGGGAAATCAGGCTTTTCTATTTCTCCGACTGTGTTCATGAGCTCCAATCATTGAATTCAATGTAAAGCAAGCTTTATTAGTCAGTCAGGTAACGTCTTGAACTTGAATATATTTTAAGTCTACTGGAACCACATACCAGGTAACGTCTGTTGGGTGATTTTGCATGAGAAAAAATTTATTTAGTCTATCTACATTATCTCTTAGGATTCAATATATACTCTGTGATATGGGGCGGTCATGGGTTGCCACAGTGTGGCTGACACTACGCATCACTACACTCCCCCTTTCTCATGCCTAATCGGCACAAAAGTTCGTCAAATTTTGCCTTGGGTAACGCCTTTGTAAGTCCATCAGCAATCATTTCATCAGTTGGAGTGTAGATAAAATTTATGACCTTCGCTTGAATCGCTTCTCTGAGAGATGTCTGCTTGATGAGAAAGTGCCTATTGCGCGTGGATACCGTGGAGCCATTGGCTACTGTCAGGTGTTACGGGACTTGCAAATGTTACGAAGTTGTGCCGATTATGAAAACTTTATTGTCAGATGAAGAAGAAAGAAAGAAAACTAGTTAATGGGAGAATGGCCCGTAGTTCTCCGTTTATGCTGAAGGGCTTTCCGTCACCTTCTCCCCTTTCAACTACGGTTGCCAACCGCAACACCAGGGCACTCTGGTTGTCCATCCGTGTGTCAATTGGCTCTTCCGCCTCGACCTGAAATATCTTTTCAAATCGGGGCTTCAACCATGTAGCGGTAGTTGCCAAGCCTGTAGTAGCCATGTACTTAGCCTCACAGGTGCTCTGCGCTGTGGGCGTTTGCTTGCGTGCCCTCCACATTATTGCTGTACCGTTTATCAGAAATACATTGCCTGGAATCGCATGTGGGGAGACGTTGTTGCCCCAGCTGCTGTCTGTAGACGCCTGAGTATCTTGGCTGGAGTTCCTGCGGCACATGGGCGAATAATCCTTTGACCTGTGCAGGTATCTCAAACAGTGTTTAAGTGCTTGGAGACAACATGTTGTGGGATTGTGTGTTCTTGACGCAAGTCTCATTACCGGGTATGATATACCAGGGCGCAAAAAAAGGGCAATGTGTAGCAGTGACCCTACAATACTCCGATATAGTTCGTGTTCATTTTCCGAGAGTGGCTCAGATTCCTGATCGATAAGGTTGTCGTCACTGACTGGTAGTGATGCTCCTTGATATTGAGAGAGATTCATCTTCTCGATTAGTTTTTCGATCTTTGGCTTCTGGCTGATACATAGGGCCGTGGGAGAATGATCGACCTTGATCCCGAGAAATGATGACACTGAGCCTAGATCACGAAGTTGTAGGGTGTGAGACAATCTGGAAATCGCCTCAAGTGTGTCACTGGCTTCTTTGGACACTGCAAGCATGTCATTAACATACGCTGCAATCCAAGTTTGACCATTGTAGAATATCGTCTTGTCATTCTTCAGTAGTGTGAAGCCAATGTCCATGAGACGTTTGTTCAGTGTCTCCTGCCAGCGCTTAGGAGCAGACCGTAAACCGTATACCGCCTTCTTCAGCTTGAGTACACGATCCTTCGGCAATCCCATGTGCGCAGGTGGTTTTATATACTCCGGCTTGTCCAGGTCTGCGTTGAGGAATGCAGACTTAACGTCTATGTGATGACATACCAGATCGCGCGACGCCACAAGGGCTAGTATCATCCTGACAGATACACCATTTAAGACTTCAGCGCCTATGTCTGTATATGTTTCTTCATCATAGCCGCAAGCGCACCATCTCGCTTTGAATGTTCCGTCGTCCTTCTTTTGAAGAACTCATTTGCTGTTCATTGGCCTGCGTGGAGCTAGATGCAATGGAATCACCTCCCACGAGCCGTACGACTCAAGAGTCTGTACTTCCTTGTGCATAGCTTCGAGTCATATATCCTTTTCAGAACCGGACAGTGCCTGCGTGACAGGGAATTCTACCCGACTTCTCAGAGTCATAATTTGCGGCTTTAAGGGGAGCTCACTATCTATAAACGTAACGTCACGTCGCGAAATGACTCGTTTATTGAGTCCATCTTCCAAGACATAGTAAGAATTCGAGGAGTGGAACCCGACCAGTATGCCTGAAGTGGCCTTTGGTTCGATCTTGTTCCTCTTTCTCCCTTCTATCGGCCAAAACGCACGGCAACCGATAGGATGAAGATGACTGATATCCGGTAGTTTGCCGTAAAGTACCTGATATGGTGAAGTCTGGACCACTGAGTTGGCTGTCCTGTTCAAAACATATAGAACACCTTGCAGTGTCTCTGGCCAGAGCTTACTCGGAAGGTTTGCGCTTTCGTGAGTTGCGCATAGTGACTCACAGACAGTGCGTACGCTTCTTTCAATGTTGAATAGATCTTATTATCGTAAATCAGTTAATTGCTTAAAAGTTCTAATCTACATACTCTCTTAAGACTTCCTTCCTTTTATGTTTGTACTGAATAGGGTGCCAACCCTTTCATGGGTGTTCAGCCACAAGAGGTGTGGGTCTTGTTTCTAAGAAGTGGGGCACGTGTGGGACGCCACTTAACGTGTATGATGCGCCACGCAACATTCAACAATCCCATTTTGTTCATGGGCATACCCTGCACTTCGACTCCATGTAATGCCACGACGTTCTGCTAGTAACATGCATTGACTGCCTTTAAACTCAGAGGCATCGTCTGAGCGTATCGTTTTTGCATAACGGCCCATCTGATTCCTGAGTTTTTCCAGCAATGTCTCTACCAAAATCGAGACATCCTTCTTGCTGGGTACAGGAAAAGCCCATCTGTACAGAGAGAATTCGTCGACTACTAGCAGGAACTGGTTGGCAAGTGGAAAGTCTGTTGAGGATGTCGCAGATGGCAAGGCATTTTGACCACCAACCAGATCTAGATGTAGATACTCTAGTGCTTGCTCCGCCCGGCGCAGGCCGGATGTAGGAGTTGGACTGTGAGTAATCTTCGCCTTAATGCAAGATTGGCATCTCGCACCATCTATTACTGTCTTCAATCCGTGCTGTGCAAGAGTACGCTGTACGTAGTGATTGTTGACGTGTGCGAACACGCGGTGCCAGCCTGTTGTGGCCTTCAAGGAAGCTACCTTGGGATTTACGTCGTAACAAATTCTTCTTCTCCTCAGGACCGTCTATAGTGTGGACCCTCGCTTGTTATCCAGAATGAATGTCTCATCCGGAAGGTGTTTCCACTTGTATCCCATCGAATCTAGCTGACCGTAGGACAGAAGAGGTTCATTGAGAGGAATATGTAGGACGTTTTCAATTTTGACGAGGGCTCCCTGATCATCAGGGAATTCAAAGGTGCCTCGACCCAAACATTTCGCATTCGTGCCACTAACACCTTGTACAAAGGAGATCGACGGGAAATAGGGAGCTGAGGGGTAAGCTTCTTGTTGGCCATGTTTGCGATGGGTTTGTAGGGTAAATTTAAAATTGAGAAAAAAGGTTTATACACTGTCGCTGCTGTGCAAAGCGGATGAAATCTAAAAGAAAATGAATGGTACCTGAGTCAATGACGATAGGGGCTCAAAACCTTTTGGGGTGATTTTGCATGAGGGAAATTTTATCTTGTCTATCTACATTATTTCTTAGGACTGAATATATACTCGGTGATGCTGCGGGGCAGTCATGTGGCAGTACCACAGGTTGCCACAGTGTGGCTGAGACTCCGCATCAATACAACGTCAATGATAAGCAAATGCTCCAACTATGCGATGCGAATGCACTGAAGATACCGACCCTCAAGTCAAGACAAAAGGCAGAGTAGGGATGACTAAGCCATGGCCCCAGTCGACCCCTATTACTATGTGACAGACCGCACCTTACGATAGATAGAGAATAGAAACTAGACATTACCAAGAAGACCGAATTCACACCACCTTTGTAGACAGAAGGGGTTTTAGCACGGTCACCGGTATTCTCACAGTTAACCACAATTAGATTGACTTTTACTGACAGACGCTGTAATTAGAATTCATCACTTGGGGGACTTTTTGCTTACAATGGACTACAGTATAAAGAAGGTTAGAGGTGGCTAATCCCCAACACCGCCAAATCCTCCAGTTAGCGATAGGCCGCTATAAAATGCGCAAGAGGCTCAATTGTCGGATAGTCTTGGCTTTCAACTAGGTGCTTCATAAGTCACAAACCCCAGCATTGTGTTTTAACCAAGCCGTTCCCTAGCATCCATTTTTACCCACGTACTAACTCATAGGGGCAACTTACAAAGCTCTCCAGCATACTACATAGAGTTGAAGTAAACCTACCAATTGGTCATCCACTGACAGGATGGAGTGATTGAAGCAATGAGCCATGAATTGTTGGTCCTTGCTTTCTCCTGCAGATGCCTCACTCACACCATCCCACTTTTGAATATTAGGCGGACGTACTGAATGTCCGACAATGAAAAGGAGAAGGAATGTGTGATTGCTGATGTTGATTGTTGTCTATCTGATTCTTGATTGAAAAGCGGATCCCAACCGGTTTATATATCCATCACTATCATGTCTAGACTAAACACATGGGCCTTGGAAGAAGGTCTTTTATGTCTGATGCTAACCTTAAAGTTCAGCCGAACTGGATCAGGGTCCGATATCTTAGTAATCCTGACTTAGGTGACTGACACAACCAGCTTCATCTGACAGAGCTATACTAAAATTGGGCCTATCCATCCTGCAATGAACGTTTTCGTTCCCAGTGTAGTGTCATTTGACGTCAGGAGATACCCTGTATATTCGAGATCCATCGGAGCAATGTATACTAAATCCGCATAGCAGGGGCATCATCATTACCATGAATTTTGGGAGAAGGAGGGCTAAAGTTACTAACTTCATCGGTATGAAAGTCCTCGGTCGTGGTTGTAGCACTTTGATCGGAGGGGATATCAGGAAGCTTGGGCACCTCATACTGGGTATTGAGCCTTAGGATCTGCTTAACAATGTCACAGCCAGGGAAGTCCATGACAATAATGCCAAAGCAGTCGCCTTCCTCAAACAAGAGATAGCGGCCTAGAAGCCGGTTCATTCCATAACCATAATCACTCTTGGCAGCACCACCGGTAGCGTGGGTGATGCGTAGACTTGTATAGTCTTTGGAGCGACTTTGGCTGATACGGGTTTTGACCATTGCCCATTTTATGCTCAGAAGAAGGCCACTAGAGCCAAACTTGTAGTTGAAACTAGAAACAGCATCCGAATTCCAAGGGATACCATAACGGCCGGGTGGACTTGTCTTGAAGTCTTGCAAGATGAGAACCTTGCCACGAGCCTCGCCAAGAGTAGGAATGGTAAAATCATCAGTGTTTCTAGAGTATATCTTCTGGATGGCACGATCACCTGTTTCGGAGCCAGGAGCGAAGTGTCCTTCCATAAAGTCGAGAAAGTTTGTAGAATCACCAAGTTTGCTGCTCTTCTGGATACGGAGAATGATAGCTTCGCGAGGGTTTTCATCAAGGAAGTCAAACAAAGTGTTTAAAACATTGTCGAGACTGTAACCAGTATTAACTCTTCCTTTGTAAACCATCATATCATCGTCGGTACTCTGGCAGGTAATGTCGACGTATCTGATGCCACCATTAAGCTGCCTGCGTAGAGGCATGTTTTGAGTCTGCAGGGAGCTATCTGGGACATTGTCTGTCATAGAGCTGTGAGTCCCAGGAATGGCCAGACTTGTCAGACGCACATCGTCATGAAGGGTGCTCATCCAATTAGCCTGATCAAAGAAATCAAGATTAAATGACCACATGTCAATGACACCATTGAATTGGCCAGCGTGGCTGGAGGCTAGGAAGCCCAGCATCGTTAACACGGAGAAGCGCATATCAAAATTCGGCTCAAGTGAATACTGCTCAAAGATCAGCAAGGGGCAAAGGCGAATGGGGTCTGAGGCAACTCAGGCGATGAGGGATGAAGGACATCGAGGAATTCTTGCTAACGGGTATCTTGTCGTATTAGTAGTTTGGTATTCATCTAGGTTTGGTACATCTGTAGTTCTAAGATATTTGGAACGGAGATAACGGTGAAAATAGCTCCGTTATTTATTGTAGTACGGCTAAGTGGCTGAGCTATAACCAGCACATGGACGATGATGATTCCAGTTTCTGTGCTTGAGCGTGAAATCCGAAAAAAAGAAATCCTGAGCTCCAGATAGTGGGATGTCTAGAATCATGATATAACGAACTATATTGCATTGCCATGCTCACTACTTTTGCTTCTGATGAAATATTTCTCGGTCGCTTGTTAGTTAGGTATATAGCTGCAACTCTCTGTCTGGCTATACATGTGGTGAGTGATTGTTAGCATAGGTACAACCAACCTAGTCTAAGTTGGGATGTGTAGACACAAAAGTCTAGTCCCGCTACTACTTAAATCACTACCTTGCAAATATTTGCTTACATCAAAGAAACTCCCTGGGTCAAGCGCGCATATCACATATTTGCTTTGCATTAATTAGCACAGCGTAATTATAGATGAACAGCACTGTCGTGACATAGTACGCTCCTTCATTACTGGAACGAAATATAGCCAACAATTGTACTAAATTCCCTGGCACTAGCACAGATGCTTGGCCCACATTATTTCCTGCTAAATAAAGGCAATCTCTAGCAAAAACGGCCTATTGAACTCAGAGTGGCGGGCTAAATGATTCATAACAGCAGATATTAGGAGGACGTACTGAATGTCCTAGAGTGAAGAGAGGAGAGAAAATGAGAGATTGATGATTATGATTGTTCTCTAACTAAGTCTCGGTTGAAGAGCGGATCTCAACCGATTTATACATGCAGCACTACTATGTCTAGACCAAACACATGGACCTTGGAAGAAGGTCCTCTATGTCTGGTGTTAACCCTAACGTTTAGCCGAACTGGATCAGGGTCAGATATCTTAGTAATCCTGACCTAGGTTACTGACAATTCATGGAAGTCTCTATAATTACATGCACACCCAAGAAAAATATTCTGGAAGTTCGAGCACAACAAGTACCAGCAATTCATACAGTCAATGCTCTTCAATTAGGGATAGATTTTCTAAGCCTAGCTCATGATGGCCGCCAATAAACTTTTAACAATATCTTGTAGCGTAATTTACAAGCGAACAGGACACTCCCCAATACCCCTCGCATTCACTCTTCCATTGCCATATAATAACAACAAAAATCCATTTAAAATAACTGCAGTTAGATTTGCCAGATTATTTTACATCTTCCAGGCAGGTTCTTGCATTATGGCTCGTCTTCCCACAATTGCTACAGTACTGAATGCCCGCCGCAGTCCACTTGGGCTGACCACCACTCTGTCGCATTTCTTGAGCCACCTACCGGTCAACATCCTTTTGAGCTAGAATCCTCTGGGCATCTCTTATAGCAAGAAGTCCTCCTTGCCGTATATGTGTCTTTTTAGCTCTCTAGCGTTTGCTGAGTGTCTCATTTGATACTATAGTTACTTGTTCATTCTGGTGTGTAAGGTGCTAAGGCAGACAGACTATGTAGATCCGGGCAGCCTCTCAGATACCAAGTTTTGAGTCTTGTTTGATAGCCACGACGGCAAGAACGAGATTGGCTTCTTTAGAATTTGAAAACATTATTGGTGGGTGGTTTGAGCAAAGTGGGTTGAAATATGGAAGTGTGAAAATTTGAGTGCAGTGTCCTGTTTGCTTATAAACTACGTTACTCATCAGGCCAAATTTTGAGACTGTAATTTATGTCAGCAACTCACACAGCTGTTGAGTGTAGCAGATGGCCTTGAGTTCGCCCTGGCCTTGGGCCTATTGATCCTGCCAGGAGTCCTTTTTCTAATGCAGTGGCACTTCAATGCCATGAGACATAACATACACTGGCAGAACCAAAGCCCACAGCCACGGTTCTAGCACTGCAGTCAAAAGAAAGATTAGGGGAGTCCGGGCATCCGATACTTGCTGTTAACTTCAAGGTATGTTAAACAAGATCGTAGTCGGGGAAGTCTATGATAATAATACCAAAACAGTTGCCCTACTCAAACAAGAGGTATCGACTCAGGTATCTGTTCATTCTATAACCATAATCATCCTTAGAAGTGATGTTGTTGATGGGCTGAACGCCAGCACCAGCTGTAGTGCGCGCGATGTGCAGCTTGTCCTAGTCTTTAGATCGATTATAAAAGCTAGGGCGACTGGCCTAGAAGTTCTGCAGGATGAGAACCTTGTCGCGAACTTCGCCAAGAGTAGGGATGGTAGTGTCATCGGCACTTCTAGAGTAGACATGCTGAGCGGCAAAATTGCTTAATTCGGAGCCAGGGACAAGGCACTGTTCCAGGGAGAAGAGAAAGGCTGTAGAATCATCAAATACACCGCCGCCCTTTTGGATGCAGAGAATGACAGCTTCACGAGGGTGGTCATCAGGGAAGTCAAACAAAAGGTTCTAGATATTCTTGAGACTGTAACCAGTATCAACATGACCTTTGTAAACAATCATCTCATGGTCGATATTTTGACAGGTAATGTCGAAATACCGGATGCCGCCGATGAAGCTGCTTTGATAGAGGTGTGTTTGGGTCTGCATGGAACCTTGTTTGATTTTGTGTCATGGAATTGCGAGTTCCAGGAATTAATAGGCTCAACAAACGCACATCATGTCCCAAGTCGCTCATCAAACTAGTGTGCTCAAAGATATTAAGATCGAAGGACCATATGTCATCGATGCCCTTGAAGAAACTAGCCTGGTCAAAGGCTAGAAAGTCCAGTGTTTCGAAGAGAGAGAAACGCATATCAACAACGGACCCAAGGAAATAACACACAAAGATCTAAAAGACATAAAATAGGGGAGATTCGAGGTGACTCAATGAATGACAAATGAAAGGCATTCAAAACAGCCTAGACATTGGGCAATCTACTGTATCTGTAGCTGGGATTTGTCCCGGCCTTAACGCGCCTCTCATCCCAACATCTCAAGGCCAGAGACAGCAGCCAAAATGGCCCACTCATCCGTTCGGGTAGCTTTAATCGGCTGAGCTACAACTAACGCATGCCAGATGTTGTTGAGTCTGGCTCCTACGCTTGTAAGTGAAATTGCAAAATAAAAGCCCGAACTTCGAGAGCCTAGAGGGCGCTAGAATGGAGATAGATTTAGCCGTATTGTGTGTAATTCCTGACTAGCTTTGCGCTTTGAAAGGTATTCGTAAGCCTCTTTTCTGGCAGAAAGCTCTACCCCCGATTTGAGTGCAAGTATAGTTCAAGGAGAGTTTAATATACAAGTTTAAAACAGGCCCCACGCAGGCGTAGGTTGTTACTTACACACACTAGGCATTATAACATCCCTACTCAGGCCTTCTCTTAGCAATGCGCAACACTGAGCCTAGCGTTTGTGTAGTGCATCTTCTTCTAGTGTCTTGCTTAATGCATAGCCCTTAAAACGTCAGTAGAACGACACGGGTGGCTTCGCTGTTCGAAAGAAATATCCACATTAGCTATGCGCTTACATACCACTCGAATGACCGCTGAGCGTAGATCTGATGCCACCAAAAGTCACATGTTAATCAGATATCGTCCATGTGAACATAGGCCGAACTGAAATGGCATGGCTAGATCGTAGTTATCCATAATGTCTAGTAATCCACAATCTGGTCAAGGTACACACACGGGCCAAGTAAGGATGAAATGGAAAAATGCCGCTGATAGGCGCAGTAGGTTGGGATGTATTATATGATTACATGTGCCATTTCTTCGGATTGACACTTTGAGTATTTAGGGAAAAGTATTTATCCTGTTTTTCTATTTATCGTCTTGGGTATTGGGTATTATGGTACTTAAACTGGCAGGCCTGTTAGTAGCCTAGGTGTCGCCAAATAGTATCAATAGTGACTTCCTTGACTCTCTTAAACAATGACGGAAATAAGGCCTTCCGCGGCTAAAAGCCATGTATCTAGACTAATAGTTGTATTATTCTATTGCCATCCGAATCCTCTACTGATTCCCTCTTTACCACCCTTGGGCTCCGTGCTCACCCTAAAACGGGCACGTTGCTGAATCTGCCAGTTCATGGGGGCGAAAAAGCGATCTTATATCGACTTGTTAAGTTTCTCACGTTAAAATATGGACCTTAAAGTCTCGCATTCAGGGTGGTCAGGTATTGTGCGCATCTGCCACCGTTTGAGGGCCGAATAATGGCCACTACAAAGAGTTGACACCCTATGTCGAGCTCAGTCCATGGACTTGAGCTAGGAGACACTTCGAGATGCAGGTACTGTCCTGTCAGATTCAGGAGCTAGCCGTCGCGTTTTCAACTCTTGGACATATTTTGTTGGGATGATGATCGTCACTATGGAATGCCCTCTTTACAATATTCATCACGGAATTGATAGACTTAAGGCCAACACTGGAAGGCCCATGTCTATTTGCAAGTCCAGATGGAAAACGATTTATTGTATTATAGGTGGAGGACTGGCTGGAAATTCACGCCAAAGACCCAGAGTCAAACAGGGTGTGGCTACAGAACGGGTCACTGGGATCCGTTCAGTCGTCTAATGCACAGGAGGCGGACCCCTATCGCTGTGCCTCAGAGTACAATATGTTTAAACTCAGAACTGCATCAGAGCAAATCGATATACGTATATTAGAATGTTGCTGAACAAGTGTGGTAACATATCTGCAAAATCGAAAAGATACACAGCCACATGTTCGATGCGAATGACCGCCTCTCAAGGAACCTAGCTGACGATTGTGACTTCAAATTCAATAACAGATATCAGCAACTTCTAGGTCTTCCTTGGCTCGGTAATAACACAAGACCAGATTTGAAATTTAGTGTCGGTGGTGTCTCGGAGCATGCTGCGAACGCAGCTCAAACATACTAGGCAGCACTACTTGGCATGCTAGAATATGCGCAGCAATCCAAGCACGTCTTTCTAGAAATATAGGCGAAGGACACCACACTGGCCCCGACGTTCCAGGTCTATTCAGACGCAAGCTTCGCAGACCGATCAGATCACAGAATCACACAAGGACAGTTGATTAAATCCATGTCAACATTAATCTTGGCCAAAAGCAACAAGTAGACAGTCTTGTCTATCTCGACGACGGAAGCAGAATTTATTGCAGGCAACATCATCGATGCGTAGGAAGGCGATGTGGGCTCCCACCCCACTAACATTCAAGACACACGCAACAACTAATAATCAACCAGGACAGTAACGAATATCCAAGCTCCATAGACCTCAAGGAAGCAGCATGTAGACTTGGCAAATGAATGGTTACGAGTAGAAGTACGAGCAAAGCGCATCACCGTCAGCTACCTACCAACATCGGAAATGCCGGCGTACAGGTTCACAAACCACTACTAGACAAAGGATACACAGCCTTCACATAAACTTCAGGGGTGTAGGGAACTAGGTTATGCGATACAAGATCTGAAAACATGGAAATAGTAGACTTAGGTTAAGACAAAAGCCATACTCTGAGTATATCGCTACGATCGAGTCTTGCGAGGGGGTGTGTCAGAACATGATTAAGCCGGCGTGCAGCAAGAACGCATGACTGTAAACCCAAGTATAAATTTCTCATAGCCGAAGTCCTCGAGGGAAAAGAGGCAAAGGACTTGAATAAATACAAGCAATCTTACGACACACGCCAGCTCAGTCAAGTTTCTACAGAACAGGAGTTAGCTGTTTGATTTATTCCAAAAGTGTCAGTAACCTAGGTCAGGATTACTAAAATATCTGACCCTGATCCAGTTCGGCTGAACTTTAAGGTTAGCATCAGACATAAAGGACCTTCTTCCAAGGTCCATGTGTTTGGTCTAGACATGGTAGTGATGGATGTATAAATCGGTTGAGATCCGCTCTTCAATCGAGACTTAGTTAGACAAGAATCACAATCAATCAATCTCTCATTTCTCTCCTCTCTTCACTCAAGAACATTCAGTACGTCCTCCTAATATGTACTGTTAGAAAGCCAACCCAGAACAAGTCAAGCCATGATTCATCCTACGTGGCCGCATTTCTATTACATTTCAAGCTATGGAGATATTTGAATTACTGCCAAGGTAGAGACAAAGTGATGGCTATTCTACTCACAACAAAAGGGTAGTTTGTTGGAGCAGAATAAAATAAGATAAATAGATTTTATAGGTGTCATGAAGAAGAATCCACAAGCAGAAAACCCTAAAAATGTTTAATTTGCATGGCAATCACAAACTGACTAGACACAGAATCCCTTTTTTTCCTATCACCTACTTTGCAGTTCCCTTCTGTCGAAGTTAATGAGTTATTATGAACATCTAGAAAGAAAGTCAATGGTGAAAGCTCTATATGGGGCTTTTATAGTTTCAAGTATGAGCTCTAGTTATCTTAAAGATGGAGAGCTTTCGCCTGCAGCGTCATCTACCGCCGCAAGCAATAATCTACATTTTCAGAACCGATGAGTGAGGAAGTATCTTATTACACAGTTGATGCGGGGATAGTCTCGTCGTTACTAGCCTTACTATCAATAGTTTTGGCAGCGGGAGCTTGAGCATCAATGATTGCGCCATGATCAGAATTGTCGGCCGCAGATGTAGCACTGCTATCAGATTGGAGACTCTGAGATATAAGAGCTTGATACTGCTCGCTCAGCCCCACGATCAGCCGACAAGATTATTGCCGGGAAAGTCTATGATATTAAATACTAAAACAATTGTCGTCTTTAAACAAGATGTATTAACCCATTGGCCTGTTCATTCTATGACCATAAGAACTCTTAGCAGTGATATTAATAGGCTTGGCGCTAGTACTAACGGAAGTATGGGCGATTGACGGTAAATATTAGGAGGACATACTGAATGTGCTAGAATGAAGAGAAAGGGGAATAACTGATTATTGATGTTGATTGTGTCTATCTCATTCTTGATTGAAGAGCAGATCTCAACCGATTTATCTACCATGACTACCTGTCTAGACTAAACACATGGGCCTTGAAAGAAGGCCCTTTATGTCTGATGCTAGCCCTAACGTTTAGGTGGACTGGATCAGGGTCAGCAATCCTGGTAATCCTGACTGAGGTTACTGACAGTGATGCATAGCTTGTGATGGTCTTTGGCCCGACTCTGGCCATTATGGAATTTGATGGCAGTCCATTTCATGCACATGAAAATGCCCTAAACACTACGCCCGTTGGTGTAGCTAGACACTGTGTTTGAGTAGTTCCAGGGAATACCATAACGGCTGGGCGGACTAGTCTTGAAGTTCTGGAGAGTGACAACCTTGCCGCGAACCCCGCCAAGAGTAGGGATGGTTATGTCATCGGCGTTAAAAGATATATCGACGGTACGATCGCCTATTTCAGAGCCATGTTCAAAGTATCTTCGAATTATGTTGAGGGAAGTTTCGTAGTCACCATCCATGCTGCTCTTTTGGATGCGGAGAATGATAGTTTCACGGGAGTGCTGATCCAGAAAGTCAAGAAGAGCGGCCAAAACATTCTCGAGAGTGTAGCCAGTATTGGGGCGTCTGCTATACACCATTATGTCTTTGTTAATATACTAATAGGTAGTGCCGATATATCTAATGCCTCCTATAAGTTGCTCGGTTAGAGTCACGTTCTGGGTCTGCGCTAAGCTGTTTTATATCTTGTCTGTCATCAAATTGTGAGTTTCTAGAATGGACAGCTTCGATAACGGCACATTATCGTCAAGAGTGCTCATCCAATCATTTCCTTGGCTAAGACCAAGATCAAAGGAACATGTGTCACTGATACCGTTGAAGGACCCAGCATAGCTGGAGGCCAAATAGGCTAGCGTAGCGAAGAAAGAGAGACGCATATCAGGAATAGACCTCAGCAAACACTGCTCAAAGATTATCAACAATAAAAGAAGAAATGATGGCAAAGGAACTAACCGGTGCAGGATAAAGAGGTGGGAAAAGCCCAGAAGTGTGGGCATACTCCTATATTAATAGTTTGGTCGTGACCCGGTCTTGACACACCCGTAGTGTTGAAACCTAAAGGCTGGACATAGCAGTGATAATAGCCCAGTGGTCAGTTCAGGCAGTCTTGATACGCTAGGCCACAACTAAAGCATACAAGCTTCAACATTCTGCTCATATGTTTATGAGGGAAGTTGGAAGAAACCTGATCTTCGTATAGCTTAAGGCCCCCAAAAACAGCGTACATACGCTATCGTCATATCGCCCATCTAACTATTCCCATATCTTGCAAGACGTTCCCACCCCTTTTCTTCTTCAGGTCAAAAGCATATATCCTATGTAGCCATTATATTATATTAGCTTGGTTAAAATCGGGAAATTCGAGATTGTGTGGTAAGGCAAGCACTACACATATGGGTTGGTTGTGCTTCAAGTCCATAACCACCTACCCTGCTTCTAGTAGAAAACGATCCACGACTCTACATTTTGATCGCTCATCTTCTCTTGTCTTTTTACTTCATGAGAGCTAGAATCAAGACATGGACAGCTGAAGCCAAAAGTGCCATAGTAGGGCGGGCATTCATTTATTTCTTGTTAAGAGAACCATACAAGCAGCGCCAAGAAAAAAAAGTAAAATTTCGGTTTAACAATTTCTTCTTGCTGCAAGTGAGATGGACGGTCTTACCTTTGTCCATACGGTGCACTAACCCACAGACTATCTAAAGCAAGCACTCGGGCTAGTTGGCCAGAACATTTTCAAATATTAGCGTAGGCGCGCTGAACATGTTAATGGAATATATCGGCTTTTTCTTGCCTTGGTTGCCGCTCTAAACATGGAGTTGATAATATATGGTCTGTTTTTCGAGGTCAAATTATGCCTTGCCCACGATCTTGGACAAGGCATGGCTCTTAAAGTGACCGATTTATATACAGCACACCTAGCTACCACCGTCGGATATCATCTGTGGCTATGTTAAGCTTATTAAGGTAGGACAAGACAGCAGCCTCCGGGCTTGCGTCCTATATGCTATGCTGTTTCTCTACCTTGCGGTTTTCTTCTGCTCCTTAGTGCCGGTCATACAAAATGGCACAACAGCTCATCAGCCCGTCCATCGGCAGTGAGTAAAAGCTTCATGCTGATTTTCCAGGCTTTCGTACATCAGAACCTAGATTCGCTAGTTTTGTATAAATACTAAGTAGTAGTTGTAGGCATATGCCACTGATATCTACAAAACAGAGAAAAGCCTATCAGACAGCGCACATAGAATATGACAGTAAAGACATTTGTGAACCCATTTGAGAAGGATCTAGTAACATTGCATTACTGCCAATCTAAAAGTAATATCATCTGATGGCTGAATGCAAGCACTAGGTTCTTTCAAGAACCGTCTCTTGAGCCAACCGTTTTACCTGATGATTTGATCTTTGCAATCAGCTGCGTGGACTACCAAGCCAGCCGCAACTCTCTCAACCATGGCATTACTTTAGAGCATGTCTTTCGCAAAAGTCAAAAAACAAGTTCTGCCTCTAGCGATGTCAAGAACTAAAACGTGATTCAAAATGAATATGCCGAGGTTGCAGGAGCTTTTGGTGGACAGAACCACTACAACGAGGGTCGTGCTAGCTCTCGCCATGGGACTAGAAGAAGCGAACTTTTCAATAAGGGTATCTAATAGTAGCTTCTATTGCAATCATTATGGTCAAGAGATGTCAAGCAATGGAGATAAATTTGGGCCATAACTGCACTTATCGAGTCTCACGAAGATTGTGGCAGTCCTTTAAAGAATGTCACAATGCTTTTCTTTTGCTTTCTAGACCACTAGCGTCAGTCTATTTCATTCGGACTGCCAGAGTGCCCCAATACTAAACTACCGGACGCAGTCCTGCAGATAGCCCACGAAAACACATTATGAGAGATAATGACAACCATCCACACTGCGGAGTGGGTAAATTGCATAGATGGCTTGGCCAGCAAAGAAATTGATAGGCATATTAGCGCACTAGCATCTCTTGAGTCTATTGGTCCAAGTTTACTTTGCACAACACTTCTAATTTATGACGTAGGTCTCTAGCTAAGGCTATACTCATGATGAATTATGAGGACGACGATCCTTTGCCCCCAAAAACGCCCCACCTGTCACTGTCTTCGTCGCAGCTTTCGCCCCGTTCACACATCTTACTCCTAGTTCTACAAGGGATTTAATTATAAGTCCTTGCTTCCATATATGGCATGTCAAGCTCGACTTCTCTAAGTAGATGTATTTTGCGTGTAATAATGATGCGGCATCTGGGATAGCGGAATATCTCGGTTGCCCTGGTGCCCCTTATACAACTGGCTCAAGATCATGAAAATATGAAATTGATCATTATTTAAAATAACTTGGTTGCCTTTTTTTCATAGATATACCATTAGCTGACTGAATCTCTACATTACTTTCATATCAATGAAAATCTTGTACGCATGGCTTTGTATCGGTGCTATCATGAAGGTTAGTGAGAGGGAGCGGGGGGTGAGAACAATACAATACAGAGCTTAGATAGATGTTCCAATATTTTCCTTCTACTCCTCCTAACATTCCTCTTTCCAATAAACCGTCTGATTCTATTTTTGCCAAGTCAGATGGCAGCAGCTTGCTCCTCCTATTGTTGTCTATCTAATCGCCACTAGGCCCATCGTCACAAGCTCTGGGAGGGGATGGTCCGTATGACTTGCTTGGTCAAGGCTAAACCCTTCGGATACTGTTACAGGGCTGCAATCAAAAAGGGAATTTGGTTGGTCCAAGAACCCAGTACTAGCTGTTAAGTCTTGAGATCTTCAGCACGGCGTGTTGTTTGGGAAAGCCCATGACAATAATGCCAAAACTGTCGCTCTGCCCCCTTGAAACAAGAAACATTGATTTAGTGGCCCGTTTTTCTCGCAACCATTGTAATCCGTAGTAGTGGCAATAATGGACTTACAGGCAGCAACAGCCATTGTGTCATGTGCAACTTGTTATAGTCTGTGGGGGGACTGTGGCTGATATGAGATTTGACGCCAGCCCACTGAAAAGCCCACTGGAAAGCTACTAGGCGCGCGTGTAGCTGTAACTAGAGACCGTATGTGAGTTCCAAGGGGTACCGTGACAGCCGCTGGGGATATATCTTGAGCTGTGCAGAATATGGACCTTGTCACGGACTTCGTCAGGAGCAAGAATGGTAGTGTCATCTGCATTCCTGGGGTAGACTAGGCTGAGGAAGATCGTAAAATCATCATATGTCGCCTTTGTCGATATGCAGAATGTCAATACCAGAAGGGTGATGATGAGGGAGTGCCAGGTGATCAGAACCTGCTATAATCAGCATCAAAACATTTATTGTAAGCTAAATCGTAGTTGGTTTACTAGCTGGTGATATCGGTGTATCAAATGCCGCTAATAAGCTACGTGACTTGAATCACGTTTTTGGTGTGCGTAAAACAATGTCCAATCCTGTCTATCATGGAATTGCGAGTCCCAGGAAATGAAAAGCACGGCACACGCACACCATCGCAGAAGGTTCTCAACTAGTCAGTGTGTTTGGGGATTGGGATCAATGTACCGCCTATCATTGGTACGCTTTAAGTACGTAGAGTGACTGGAAGCCAAAGAGCACATTCTCGTGAATAGAGAAAATTGCACATCAAAAATGGACTCTAGCAAAGATAACTCGGAAATCATCAAGAGACTAAAATAAGGGGATTCAATATGAGAGAAATGCAGAACACGGATAACTTCTTGGGCGGCGGGCACCCTCCCACATTAGCGGCTGAGTTCTGACCTAGCTTTGATACACCTGTTGCTCTGAAATCTGACGGCTGGAGATGGCAGTGATAATAGCCCCTTCATCAGTTTGCGCAGCGTTGGTCAGCCAGGCTTCAACCAGCGCGTAGAAGCTCCTACGTCTAGGAGTGAAATTTGAAATCTGAAAAGAAGAGACGTAAATTTTGAGTAGCTAGAAGACCCTAGAACAAAAATAGGCCTTGCTTTTCTCACTACTTTTGTTCTTGCAGGCCATATCTAAGCCTTTCGTCAGTTAGAATTCTTTGGCTATCTATACTTGTAACACTGGCGAAGTTGTCAGTAACCTAGGTCAGGATTACCAAAATATCTGACCCTGAACCAGTTCGGCTGAACATTAGGGTTAGAATCAGACATAAAGGACCTTCTTCCAAGGCCCATGTGTTTGGTCTAGACATGGTGGTGATGGATGTATAAATCGGTTGAGATACGCTCTTCAAGCAAGAATTAGTTAGACATTCAACATCAATCAATATCTCATTTTCTTTCTTCTCTTCACTCAAGGACATTCAGTACGTCCTCCTGATATCTACTGTTAGAAGTTGCTGCCAGAGGCTAGTGAGCAACAAAAAGCTATAGCCAGGGCCGTATATACCATGGTCATAACTCAACCCCTTCAATCTACCACTCTGTCAAGCTGTGCTCTATGCCAAGAACAACCCTAGCCTTGGCGCCTTCATGGTCTATCTCTCCGTAGATTGCTCAATGTATAACCCAATTCTTGGGGCTATGGGAGTATGATCTAAATGCCTTTTTTCATGTAAAGTAAGTCTGCCTAACAACCCTGCTAGCTTTCGTGTTGCTTATATTCAATCCAGGACTAACTACCACAGAAAACTTTAGGTTAATCAGACATCATTCATTTATTTGTAGACCGTCTTGCAAGGGCATGTCTAGATCACATTCGTCAATAGTGCGCAGAAATTCACACAATGGCCAAAGTATGCACATGGGCTAGGTGGGCATGAAATGCTGAAATGTTGCTGTACGCACTATAGATAATATGTAGCATACTTGCCTTCTTTAGACTGCCATCTCACATGTTCAGGGGATATCCTTTTCACACCTTCCTCTCTGCTGACACCCCGTCGACCTTATTCATGATGTAGGGGAAAATTTAAAACTCAAGTTGGCAGGCTCATGGCGAGCGTCCTACGTGTCGCTTAAAGATATTATCTTTGGCTACTAATAGTTACTGAGCGTCGAAAGGCTTGCTACACTACACAAACAGGACGAAAGACACACAATATCTGTCGGGCCGTTTGAGAAGGGTCTGACAACAATTAGTCCGCTAACTTCATCATGAAACGGTATTACAATCGACCCTATTACAGCGTTACCACATTACGCACTCTTCTTGTTATACGTAGGGGAATTTCAGCCATCATCCTTCATTACGCCTATTTCCATACGGACCAGTAAATACATGTCGTAGTGCCCAAGGCCCGCTGGGGAGATCTTGCAGCATGCCCTCGCGAAGGGTAAGAGCAGTGTAGGGCAATGCTGATGCCGCAGTCTATCTTCCGCAACATGGATTGAATAGCCCCTAAGAAGGGTACTGGTCGCGAAGTACATACAGAGTAATAGGGTTGGTAGAGCTTCCAAACGAGCTGGTTTTCTAGATGTCCATTGAGGCAGCTAGGAGCAGTATTTAAGATCCGCTAACATCTTGTGAAAGTAACATCATGGTGTGCCGTGAGACCATTCTAAGCATCACAGCAGCTAGTGTTGCATATTCACTGCCACCTACAAGATGAAAGTCCAAAGGCCTGCATGGCAGTATTGCAACTAATGGAGTTGCAACCTCTAGGAATATGCAGTTTCGGGTACCCATTTAGGACTTTCCGGCCAGACTCAAACCGAAACATGAATCGTCAATGGCATCATTATTAGTAGCATCATGGCTCGGGGCCATCGAGGCCAGCATCGGAAGGATGAAGAAGCCCATACTAGCAATAGTGGAAAGCGGGTATTTCTACAAGATAACGTTTTAGTCTAAAAAAATGGATTTTAGAGAAGGGAAGAGGAGACAAGCGGGCTCAATGAAGGTATCTTGGCGAGCGGCGAGAGGAACGTAGCATCTCCGTGGAGGTCATCGGTGCCTGATGTTAGTAAGCCTGCCTGATTTGGTGCTTCATTATACCGCTACCAGACACCAGCTAACCGCCGCCGTAAGCCCGATATTTCGTCTTCGCAGCCTGCATAAACGTTTCTTTTCAGCAAGCGAAAAAAAATTGGGCAGGGGGTGGCATGGGTGTATTTCTATCGAGCCCTATCAGTGCCGACTCTCGCCACCCAAGGTAAGAAGAGAACAAGAACTTCATGACATAGGTCAAGGCGCTCGCCCATGCATCTATAATTGTCATGCTGCATTTTGGCCCGTCCTTGGGGGTCCAAGAGAAGTGAACGTTCACGAACACTTTTCTCAACAGCAAATAATGGTTGAGGGGGTTTATTACTCCGAATGGCCCTCCCTGTCTTCAAACAAAGGCCTCCGTGAATGAGAAGCCTTTGCTTCTTATTTTATCCGAGCGGGAGCGAGACCTTGCCGTCTATCTCTAATCATGAACATCGATGAGAAATATAGCCACATTCTGGCCAAAACAGGCGCTTAAGCCAGTCTATACAGTTTAATGCGGGCCTGCCGTATGATTCAGGAAAGTATCTACGAATTTATAGCCAAAATAGAACATGCATGTTTCGCACCCAAGACCCGAAGGTGCGAGCATGAGGAGCAGATATCAATCACCTAATTTATATCGTTACATTGGGGGTAAATCATTCAATCGTAGTCTGTCACAGTTATCGTCATCCCAATCCATGACGCACTGTATAGTCTGGAACTAGGGGACATGGTTAAAACTACGGCAGCCTGAGTTATGAACCCTCTTATCCCCTTAGCTTTGTTTTGCTAGTGTTAGCAGCTTGTTGACTGTTACACCAAGAAATCTCAAAATGTGACAAGGGAGTTTCCGCGAGTGTGTCTGGCCCACGGCAGTATAAGACGAAAACGCTAAGACTCACTACGGCAGGCTGAGGAGCCCGAGGAGATTCTCCAGTCCTTCGCGCACCACACTAGTACGCACGAGGCAATCTACACTCTCGTATTGGGAGAAGTGGGTACATTGAGTACTGACTATAAGTTTCAACTCCAATTCCCTTCGTCCGGGACTCTTTCCGTCTGTGTCGTCCCTAATATAATAGTGTTGTCTATATTCGCATCGGCCCAGCGCTGGCGTCAAGCAACACTACAAGGAGTGCCAAGGCACCGGAGTTGTCCCGCTATTCCGGCTGCGGTATACGTACGTATTTGGTCAGTTATCCGCTGGATACACGGACTCAGGGGAGCCGAACTTGACATGTCATAAATTAAACTCAACCCTAGCAGCTGGACTAGTGTAATCTATCAGCAATATTATGTGCCAGCCGAGCCAAAGCTTCGGCGGAAGGAACACCAAGAGAGGCGTGACCCGGAACAAGCATCACAGTCGCTACCGCCACCACTGCAATCATATTCTCCGATAACGTTTACTATGGTCAGCATAGTAGAAGGCTAGGGATTTAGATACCCCTAGGCATTCAACCAGAGCTCCCGTGCGACAAAATAACACGCTGGAAAGCCTCCAACGTCGGTTAAAGTATCAACCGATATGCCTGCCATTTTGCCCGTATAAAGATACAGGCGTGTGGTGGTGTCAGAGAAGTGTCTGCAACAGTTCATCCTTTAGTATTCTAACAGGTATATGCAACTAGCATATGAATTAGCAGGTTGATTTCAACAGCAACTGATATGCTCAACAGATCAGCTAGTTGCTCCATCGGCGATCTTCATACCAGATGGCGCAAGCTGCCGTGATTCTTTCGAACGCCTATGCTGCCTCTTTTCTCATAGGGATGACTCCTTCGAGCGAGAGGATATGTCTTCTCAGGCCGTGTGTCCTCGTGATTAGATGCTTTTGGTAGATCATGTACCAACAATCTCCCTTACCCGTCCAGGCCTCTGTTCGTTGTCGGGCTTTAGCCGTTATGTGGGTCTTCAGACACCAGGTGTAAGTCGCGATGATCTAGTGTGTGCTCAGTGCGTCCCACAGTGTGTCATGACTTGTCGGCACTGTACCATCGGCTCGGGTCATGTTCTGACGCAAATAACGGTTAGTTAATTCATTGATATATTCTGACAACCAGTCTCAAAGAGGTTAGACCAAGTTTACTAGGAACCCATGGCTTCAATACGCTTCGAGCTACAAAAATATCCAAGTTATTGTTAATTACTGCCGATCCAGCCCTAGCTAATTTACTGAAAAATCAGTTAGCGAGAAATCAGGGGCGAGAATATGTGGGAAGTTCTTGAATTTCTGTTCTAAAGAGTACTTTTACAAGCTATTCAAATACATGAAGGTGCATGTCTTTTCTATACTAAATGTATAATGTCACAAACAGGTAGACGGTGGTAAGGCAGAAGTCATCAAATTCAAATATGAAGGAAGAGATAAAGCACTAATAGTTCCTAGTTGGTGCTGTCCCGTCCCTGTGGTCTCAGCACATGCAAAGAAGCTGAAGAAATACTGCCTACAGGAGCCAGGTTTTCACATTTACCATGTGAGCCTTCAGGCCGATGTCCTAGCCAAACACTAGCCAGCCTATTAGGGCCTAATTTAGGCAAAGAGTATGCCCCAATTATGCTCTTTTAAGGCCTTCTGTAGGCTATTTCAATGTACACCTTTCCCCCCCTTAGACTGGCTATAGAGACTGTCACGAATGTAGCACTTACACCCAGGATTAGCTGGTTTGTGACTTTGCGGAAGCAAATTGAACTAGGAGCTAAGTAATAGTATTGACATAATTATTATATTTGACTCCATGGGACTTCTTCCTGCCAGCGATTCATCGTTGGTCCAGGAGTCTTTGAATTGCCTTCTGGGGTCCTGCCAGGCGCCTGTCCATCGTGACCACAAGGATCGGGGCGACGATAGTAAGCCTAGAAATTCTGGAGCATTTCCTCTTCAGCGTACCTCGCCTTTTTGCACTTGGTTTGCGATTCCGTCGTGTGGCGGTAGTCTTGTGCATTGCACCGCAATCGTATGGCTTGGCTCGGCAAAGGCTTTTCGCCTATTTACCGTGTCGTTGTCGTGGACATCTTTATTGTTATAGAAACAGTTGAGTGCCACGCAATACAATCCATAATTTCAGAATGTCTTGGAATCAATGGCAAGGCCAATATCTCAACTAATTGCGGCAGAGTCAGGACCGTCGGCCTTGGCTCTAGTTGAGTCATCAGGGTTGGCTATAGCAGATCCATCGGCGTTGGTTGTGGCAGAGCCATCATAGTTGGCTGCAGAAAAGTCACCATCATCTGCTACAGGAAAACTATCGCCGTTCAATGAAGCAAAGTCATCGTCGCTAACTGCAGAGAAGCCATCGCCGTTGACTGAAGCAAAGTCGTCGTCATCACTGACTTCACCAGAGTTATCGACGTTGCTGACAGAGGAGTCGTCAAAGTTGATTGCAGTAGGGTCACCGGAGCTGCCCGCAGCTGATTCATCGGCGTTGGCCATAGTAGAGCCATCAAACTTGCTTGTACTAGAACCATCAAAATTGGCCGGACTAGAGCCATCGAACTTGCTTGTAGTAGAGCCTTCAAAATTACTTGTAGTAGAGCCGCCAACCCTGGTTACAGTAGAGCCACTGTAGGCAGTTGAAACGGAGCCGTCGGAAGGAAGCTTTAAGGATCCAGAACCACGATAGACGTCATTCAGTTTTAGCACGTGCCCAACAAGATATTTGCCTGGGTAGTCCATGGCAATAATCCCAAGACGGGCTTTCCTGCCTCCCAAAAGATAGCCAAGTTTGCTCTTCCTGGCGGAGTACAGGAATCTGCCGAGACGCTTGTTTATCCCACCCTCAATCCTTTTGCTGTAGGCCTCTCCAATGGGCTTGGAGGCAAGTGTAAAGGTAAGGGCGGTGATGCGCAGCTTTTTGGAGCTCTTTAGAGCAAGCGACATGATGTAGGTTTGGATGAGAGTCCATTTTGCAGGTAAGAAGTTCTGGTCGGCGCCAAACCGGAAGTATTTACTAGAGACGGACGGTGAGTTCCAGGGCAGACCAAACTGGCCGTAGGTATCACTCTGAAAGTCTTGCAGAATAAGAACCTTGCCGCGAACCTGGCCAAGAGTAGGAATATCGGTGACCCCACCGTATTTAGAGTAGATGTGCTGAATAGCACGACTGCCAAGTTCAGTTTCAGGGTCCAAGTATCTATGAAACAACTCGACGAAGGCCTCGGGAGTTTCATCCGGACTGTCATTCTTTATACGCAGGATGACAGCCTCGCTAGGGTGCCGATCTAGGAAGCCGAAAATAGTATGAAAGGTATTGCCAAGACTGTACCCAGTAAACGTCTTGCCATGGTAAATCATAAGGTTACCATCAACGATTTTGCAGGAAACGTCGACATATCTGATACCGGCAGAAAGCTGCTTGCCCAAATGCACGTTCTGGGTTTGCATCATGCTGTTTTTAATTTGGTCCGTCATTGAATTGTGAGTTCCAGGGATGGCTAACTTCGACAGAATGATGTTATCGTCAATGCCGCTCATCCAGTCAGGGTACCGGACTTTGTCGAGATCAAAACACCAAAAGTCAACGTGGCCATTGTAGCTAGCGGCATGGCAAAAGACCAGAAAGGCCAGTATTGTGAAGAGAGAGAAGCGCATATCAAAAACGGAGTCAAGCAAATACAAGCATCTGTAGGGCCAAAAGCGGCAATGGATAAAGGAGGAGCAAGAAAGAGAGGATTAAGGCCAGTTGATTGACGAGGAAGAAAAGGGAAAGAGAGAGTAGGGTCAGGGCCAGTAGGTAGATAGATAGATGAGGAAGAAAGACTGTAGAGCAGAGTCTTGAAGAGTGGACATGGTATTGTATTAATAGCCGGGTCATAGCAAGACCTTGGTGCACTCGTCACAAGCTAATAGTCAAAGGCCGGCGATGGCCGTGACAATAGCCCGGTGATCCATTCGAGGAGTGCTCATCGGCTGGAGTGCAGCTAGCGCAGCAATAAAGTCCATGTGCCTAATGGCTGGGGAAACACAAAAGCTTAACTTGGGGACAAGAGCCAGAAGACCCTTCAACATAGAGATATGAATATTGGAGTACCTGTCTCTCCGTTTCTGCCTTTTGCAGGCCATTTCCAGGCCTGTTGTCACGCAACGCCTTGACCAGTCGTGGTTATGATGTGCCAAGTTAAAGTCGGAGGGCAATTAGACACAGTCAGCTATAGCAGCCCCCACCAATGGGTTCGTTGTTACAGAAAACCCGCGGCCACGTTGCTAAGCTTTGCTTCTGACAAAGAAAAACTCGACATCACGTATTATTTCTCACTCTTCTGATATAGATGCTGGCTCTTGGCATTGCGCCAATGTGAAATGGACAACGCTAGCCTAAAGTGCCATAGTACGTACATGCACTTGGCGTGTTTGTTTTGGAGAAAATTCATATCAGTAACTTTTGGCATGATGCTTGCGCCTTTGCTGAAGCCAGGACCACCACGTGCAAGGCCGGGTTAATCAGATGCCTACTCCACTCAGTATATATGAAGATGCGAGAAAATAGGCATCGATAGCCCTACATTTATCCATAGACAGCATGAATTTACGCTCTCGCTAAGGCAGACACACACGACACACAGGCCAAGTAAGCACCACAAGATGCGAGAATCCGCTGTAGGTGCTGTAGGTCAGGATGATAGCTGTCTCCTTTTTTTCCTTTTTTATTCCTTCATTCTAGATTGTCGCCCGGAATATTTGGGCTGTAATATTTCGCCTGTTTTCTCCTGACTTGGACCCTTTCTACTTTATTCATGATCATGGCCATGTCACAACACTCAGGCTATCAGGCGAGCCCCGATCTCGCCGAAGAGATCGTCTGCCGCTACCGTTAGTCAAAAAAAAGCCAGCGACATGATCCTGTACCTGATCTAGCAGCGCTTAGTGCAAGATCTCCGGGGTTCTTACTTTTTAGTGATGCGTATACTTTGCCGTGTCATCGACGCGCCCTTACTTCTTCTCTACGGCACAATAAGACTGGACAGTCGTACCCGGCAATAATAGCTTCTTGGCAGTTCCTCGACACGAGAATGCAGGATTATTGGCTATTGTGGCCATATACTAGCCAGCATTACCAAGAGGCGAAAGTCATAATAGCAAATACAACTAAAATTCACGACACGCATCATTTAGCCAGTCATGCAACAGGCCCTAATGGCATTAGATTTCCTGCGAGTAAGTCCATGAATGCTACTATTTCATAGCCGAATACTAGCCATCTCGGCGACCAGATATCCCTGCTTTTGATCATGAAGTTTTCCAAGCCTCCCCCCACTCGTCCAAGCACGAGAACAACGAGAAGCATTGATCCAGTGGAAACCAAAACACCACCTTCCGCCTCTTATTCCATTGAAAAGACGCACGTGTTTGGAAATATTTCTTTACTAGCCCGACGCAGTCTTTGATAGAGAGAGCCCTCTCAGGAAAGGCTCGCGCAGGATCTTTCTAGAAGCCTATAGAAGACATGCATTTCCTTTCACTTGTATGCCCATACTTATCGCTGCAATCAGTAGGCCCAACAAAAGGAAGCTCGAAGGAAGGAGGATGAGCCAAGACAGCACCGCCGGGCGAGTCTCGTGAACAAAACAGCCCCCATCCTACAAGGGGCTGACAGTACAGTTCCTTTGTTCCCCGGACCATCAAACGGACCATGGCGGCTTTCTTTTAGTGTTCTAGACTGCCTCGACGTTCAGCAACCTCATGTAGTCTACTTCACACGACCCACGAAATGATGTTACACCCAATCATAACACTCACTAGCCAATCTCTACCATTTACACAAACAATTAACACATAATCTCTCCCTGGCAGCGGTACTTCGTATTAGCTACCTTCGTAAGCTTTTGCTTTACCCTGACCACGACGAAAAACAGTAACCCAGCCTGTTTCCTGCCTTCCCTCTATTTCACCTCCGGCTGCCGCTTACTACAGCTTGTGCCCGCCGTCATCTTGCTTGCATAGCTACTAGATTACCACTGTGTACGTGTGTGTGCTAATACACATCATACAACGCGATTGCGGAGGCCTGTAAGGCAAAATCCCCAGCACGGTCCTCGCTAAGAGAGGGTTAGTGGCGATTTTAGAATGGCTACTACAGAAGACGGAAGACAAATAGCACGGCCGCTGGCAGGGATGCCAGGAGTCCAGTGTCTACAGTGTCTACAACGCAACAGGGCTGCGGGGACTCCTAAACCTACCTTTCTGGATGTCGGTCGAGTAAGCCGAAGGGAGTAGCTAGAAGGCGCTAGCCACGGTAACTCGAGATAAACGCAACGCCATAGCATACCATGATGTCATGCTATCCATTAGTAGCTAGTATCGCAATGTCTAGCTCCAGCAGCATACCAAGGGTCGAAAGAACGATATAGCAATATTGCGACACATGGAGATGCGAGTTCCGGGAATAGATAATGTGGGCATAGCAATGCCTTCCTCCATCTTGCTCATCCATACAGGATCTTTTGTTCTAGCTCAGATGAAAGGATCAATTGCCAATGGCATTATTACAAGCGGCGGAGTAGCTTGGGGGTAGGAATTTCAATATTACAGCGATAGAGAAGCCCATGCTAGTAGTCGTGACAAGCAAATATCGACGCAAGATAACGCCATATGCTTGAATAAGAGAGAAGACGAGAGAGGTGACCCTATGGAGATGATTTGATATGGTGATTGGGTAGAAGGATGCGGGATCTCTACAGAGGACAGCGATAGCTGGGCCCGATTTAGTGCGCTATCTAGCTGCCTTCTCACACATGGCGACCGCCACCATGCACCTCATTAATCTGTCCACGGAGTTCGAACGAAGTTTTTTCTTGCCAAGCCAGAAGCCGAGAAATTGATGTCATGGAGCTCCTCTTCATACCCAAGTGAAGGAAGAAAGGAAGAAGGAAGAAAGGATGGAGTCGTGACATAGGTCAAGGGCTTGGCCCGAGCCCTTCTCCCCATAATTACAACGCTGCATTCTAGTCTTTTTTCGACAGTATAAGAGAAAAGAGTGCCTGTAATCGAGAGAACCAGGTTCTACTATATCCTCAGGTTCAAATATTGATTAAACTCTCATAACGTAAAAAAATATACTCCAATCTCCAGATTTCGATACCCCAACAATTTATTTCTTTATCCCTTGCGCGGTCTCTTGTTTTATACTCTGTCTCACCGCAGTCACTGTAAGACCAAAGCCCTGCCGCAGCGCTCCTCTCTGTGCACTACTTTCTTGGCACATTTCTTGGCCTACCTGCTTATCTATGTCCATTTTAGACAAAAAGTCAAGTTCATCTTTCATACATACCCAGTGCGGGCAAGAAGTCGCATTCCGTATACCAATCGGAAAGGTCAGAGTCTCCTTTAACGACAATGAACGGCGGGGATGCCGAGCCCTCTGCATTGACTCCTGAGATTGCAACTCTTCATTCCCGATAGCCATGTTGCACTGGTTTTGCCTGCTCCCATCGTCTGACAGCTGCTACAGGCATTGCGGATGAAATACAGCGCACCATGAAGCCTCTTTCGTCAAGCTTGCAGGAATATACGTGAAAGAGGCGATACTTTGACCTCAGGTTTCTCGCAGGCGTAAACCAGACCACATGCTGATTATAGCCGAAAATTTGCAAAAGCCTCCCTGACAGTGGCATGTACGGCTAAATTGCTTTGGAGAAGAGAGTCGGCTTGGCAGAATTGGCACCAGTATCGAGCCTAGCACGCCGTCCATTTGCTCTGCTGTGTAGGGCTGTTGAATCAACATTAGCGACCTGAAAAGTCTGTAAAATACTGAGCCTTTCGTCTTTCTTGATAGCCCAGCAAGATTAGAGTGTTCTGTTGTCTTTTAACAGAGATTCCGCTTGCTGTGGAAGACAGAAGGAAATCAAAAATACAGTGTAGGGAAGCGGCTCGCTTGCCTGTGAGCCCTGCCATCACTACGAATAATGAAAAATAGAAGATGAAACAGATTATTTCAAACAATCTGGCTTTTGCCAAGATCCGTAGTCAATGAGGAACCATTACTTCTAGCCCTGTCCTAGTAGCTGCCTCCCGTCCAGCTCTACCCACGAACAACACATAAAATAAAGCCATAATCTGGCCAAAACAGACGCCTGAGCCAATCTACACAGCTCGTGGCTGAGCTGCTGTCCGACTAGAGAAATGGCGTATAATTACACAGCCAGTTGAGAAAACGCATATTCCGTTCCTGAGATATGGAAGTCTAAGCACAAGTAGCAAAAAAGGCCATCCAACTTAGGGAATTTCATTCAAAGGTAGACCACCTCACCCATCATAACCCTATTATGCGTCACTTCTCTTCGCTTTCAAATCACAACGGGATATGGCTGAAGTCATAGGAATCTCTATGTGTCACTTGGCTTGATTAGTGCCGATAGCCCGCTAGCTGTTACACCACACAGTAGTAACGTGACATATGAAAAAGATGTTTCCAGGACTGCATCTGGGGTAGGGTAGCAAAGGAACAAGATGCCAAGACAAAAGATTGAGGACTGGGTGGCTCGAGGATGTGTTCCACTTCTTGCCAAGATCATGCATATCCGAGATAGTCCACACGCATCCCAGCATCAGAAGAAGCGGGTACCTCGAGTACGGAATACCACTTTCCAATCGCATGTACCTCCGTTTGTACTCTGCCAGTAGCACTCTCGCTGTGATAGAGTATCTTCTACGCTTGCGTCGGTTCAGCAAACCCCTGGCACTAGAAAGCTGTTTGGAGGTGCCATGGCACCTAGGCCCTCTGTTTATTCTAACTGTAGTATAACTACGCATATAGCTGGTTATTTGTTAAATACACACTTTGCGCCATATATTCAAAGAATCACTAATACTCGGCCAGCTATATCATGCGTAAATGAGACCACAGGCAAGACAAGAGAAATACCAAATGAAGCCTAATAAAAGATAAAGCATTATCATAGCCGTCTATAGCATTCATCACTAGTATAGCAAAGAAGCGTAGCCTCGCCTAGATATCATCATGTCATCAACTCAAGTCACTGTTCGACACCACAACACTAACTTCAAACGGTCACAGAGCCATCAACACAAACTAGAACGATCAATTGGGGTGTCTGTCCTTTTGCTCTAATAGAAATACAGATATGTGGCGACGGCACAACGGCTGCGCTGAAGAACCTAGCCAATGACCATATGCTATCGGCAGATAAATCAAGAGCTTGATTTCAATTACAGCTTGTATACTACATAGCTTACCTAGTTAGATAGTTACGGGGTCGAGTTGTTCTAATGACACTCTGCATGTCAAGTAGAAGGAACTTTTGTGCTTCTTCATCAGTTATCCTTACACCTAACACCATCAACTGAGAGGATAGGTTGCCGGTATCCTATTCCCATCTAGAACAACTACCATTCAGTGTCCAGTATATTTAGTTGGGGCAAGTTGTATTTCTCTAGGAGTATAACTTGAGACTGCAGAATTTATGCAAAATAATGCACATTTCACAGCATACCCAATACCGCCTATCCTAATCACGGTGCTTGAAGACCAACATATCTTTTCGGCTTATTTAGGTGCTGGCAGAAACGGTAGCCGGTTGTTGTATTCCGCAATAGGAGTTTTTTGTTGTTCCTCTTATTTCACCACATCCCTTCTAATCGAAGCCTTTGCCTACCCTCTACATCATAACCTTCGTAAATTGGTCCGAATATCTAAGCTGGTATGTAGTGCTAGTGATCATAGGCTACTTGGAAGTTTGCAAATCATAGTCCTCTGACATTTCTCAAGTCCGTATGTGAGCTTGCACTGCATTAAAGAATTAAATAACATAATAGAGATAGATGTAGCTACGGATACGGAGCGCTGGCCCTGAATACCATCACCAATGCCACATCCACACTCACGTATGGCTTGGCTAGTTGGGCACTTTATAGAAGCGAATAGAGCTAAGGACTAGGGGCCATGTATAAGCTTTTGTCAAGAGACATGTGTTGGCTATGAAATAGATAGTTCCCAAGTTTATCCATGATGGAAATGTGAGTTTCAGGACAAGGCCAACCGGATACTAGGTATCAGACATGGTTGGAGGCTGACATTAGAAGGAAGAGGAGGGACACGCCGCAATCAGTCAGCAAGGGAGAAAGGACATGTAGACATTTAATCCGCCTAATACTTCAACACAACCAGCAGCATCCCAGGTATACAAAACAGCTTCTTGGATACTAAAGTCCTGGGGATTGTCATCTATCTGTCCTGGCCTTTAAGCCTGTTGGGGGGGCACGTAGGTGAGGAGGATAGTTCATCTTCTTTGTTGATCGCATATCTACAGTTACAGCCATTTTCTGGGACATTATGACGATCAAGTCAATTTCCAAATGACTCGTCTAAAAAGCATACAGCACTCATATGTTTCTATATGAATACTATCCCATGTTGTCGTCTTCCGCTCAAGTAACGCTTACATAAGAGCCACCTAGATCTTGCCAATGCAGGCTACTATGAAGGAGATGAGTAGAGGGAAGGTATGGTGGGATCCCCGCCAGAGTTTCAAGCAAAATTTGAAAAGTGCCGATGGCCAAGGCCTGGGAGGCCATCAATTTGCGATGCCGGCTCAGCCGAACATACTGCGGAATTCCGCCAGAGTCTATGATGCAGGCGATGAGAGCTAGAGATGGCAAATCCAATGCTTCCACTCCAGATCAAAAATTTAACCAAGCTCTAACTAGACCGTATACCATGGAAACAAGGTTCGGGCGCAAGCTTCGGCAGGTTTGGTAGAAACAGAGAGGTGGCGGATGTGGAAGCAACTGCAGCCCTCACGGCAGTCGGCGGAGCCACAGCAGAAACCCCATTACTACAAAGGATCCCAGAGCACTGTGAAGTGCCAGGCAATGAAACGGCAAACCAGCTAGCCAACGCAAGCTGCAAGAGTGCGGATCCGCTAGTCTCCAAGATTATGTCTCTGGCAGCAGTGGTAACCACGCATTTAGAGCTGATTCCAAGAGCTGGGTGAGAGACAACTTCCAAAAGACCAGTTAGTTGCCTTGGAGAGGCACTTGAATCTCCGAACCCAATTAATGTGAGCTAGATGAAAGGGCTACACCGAGGCACCGTCGCCAGAGCGTTAGTAGCGGACTCTAGACACCATGACTTTGAGAAATGCCGCGCTAGGTTTAGTCATGAGAGTGCCGAAGCAAAATTACAGGCGGCGAACTCCGGCAGGCCAAAGAGCTTTAGTCAACCATGGCAATGCCTAGACAGCTCTGCGGAAGTGACAGAGAATTTTGTGAGCAAAATTCTTATTGAAGATAGATCATGCAAGTGACCAGCAGAGAAGCTCCTCCTAGGATAGAGGGCGTGTCGAGTAGACATATAACAGGAAGACAGACTAGCCGCATGGAGATATGTGAATGCTCAGTTTTGTTTGGATGGCTTTTGCTTGCCTATATTTTGTTTTCACTTTATTCTTCTTTTTTTTCCCAAGTATAGGGTCAAGGCCAGCGCCAAGCTTGCTTGGAAGCAACACGCGTTTCTCGCACCAGAAATTTGGCGACCCTCGCGGGTGGTTCAGTTCTACCCGTTGGGTGTTCTAACGTTGGTCAATTTTGGTGATTCTCGTCAATGTTAAATTAAAGTTCATGTGCGAACCAGAGAATGATTGATGAGCAAAATTGTCTCGTGCGTGGCGCTCGAGACGGTCTCTATGTCTTCAAAACTACCCATGAAAGGGTTAACAATGTACATAAGGGTTTGAACATCAAGTGAAGAAGGCATATGGGCATGGGGGAAGAAAGCTTTTTTTAGCAACTGTTTATGAAAGATGAACACTTGCCAGACTGTCTAGTAGCATCAGCTTCTATGTGTAGTCTCTGTCTATCTTTCGAGGATGCTAGTAGATTTGCCTCTGCCACATGCAGACATGCGACGTCAAGAGCCTGTAGACAGGCATTCTAGTTTGCTCAGCCATTTACCTTAGTCCGGCTCTTCCATAATAAACTGTTGGCAAGACTGATTTTGAGAGCTTGCTGCTGCAGACTCTTTCCATCATCTGAGGAAGTGCAAACATGTTTCTTTTTAGCACATGTAGATGCGGACTCTTCGTAGTGCATGCCAGGCCCCGGCCAGTGATAATGGCGATTTTAGCAGGATTAAAACTAGAGGAGCATTTAGAGACAGCAAACTGTAGTGAGCCCGATGTATGCGCTCGTCGTTAGATAAAGCCTACCCTTGGTTTATAAAAGTCCTAGCCTCAGCGTCTGTATCACATTACTTTCTTCTTTTTGATGGAAGATAAACTGACACTCACCAAAGCAACAGTGTGTCAGTAACCTGGGTCAGGATTACCAAGATATCTGGCCCTGATCCAGTTTATCTGAACATTAGGGTTAGCATCAGACATAAAGGACCTTCGTCCAAGGCCCATGTGTTTGGTCTAGACATGGTAGTGATGGATGTATAAATCGGTTGAGATCCGCTCTTCAAGCAAGAATTAGTTAGACACATTCAACATCAATCAATCTCTTATTTCCTTCTTCTCTTCACTCCAGAACATTCAGTACGTCCTCCTAATATTTACTGTTGGGTTATGAGCCCGGGCGCTGAGCTATGACCGCGCCTACAAACACAAGCCATCCCTGTCACTGTATCACGAATGCAAACCATCTTGTGGTCACTGTATCATGAATACAATCCATCACCCGGTCACTGTGTCATGAATACAAGCCATCCCAGTCACTGTATCATGAATACAATCCATCTCCCGGTCACTGTGTCATGAATGCAAACCAACTCCCGGTCAATGTCTTGTGGAGATAAACCGTCTTGCGGTCACCGTCTCATGGCTATACGATCCACTGTCAATACTCCATGACAAAAGCGTGTCTTGTATATATATTCCAATACACCTCGTCTTGAATATTCACACGTGAAGCCTCAACACACAAGCCAACTCCAATACACTTTTCGATTTTAACACACCCTGAAAGAAATCCTGAGTTCAACATCAAACTCTGCCTCTCATCATCATGTATTCTCCGTTGAACATCCCTCTTCCTACAGGAGGGCTTCTGCCCATTCTCGAGCCAGAAAGCATGGCTACGTACCCACGCTGGAAAGAGACAGCTATGAGGTTCGCCGAAGACTACGGATTCGCCGACTATCTTCGCACTCCTCTCGCAACTGTCAGCGAGGAGGAATACCTCCAGCTCCCAGACGGCCCCGCGAAAGCACTCCGAGCGAAGCGATTTTTCCAAGCCTATTTACATGGGGACTTCGAGACCATGTACATCGAAGCTTACCCCAAGCTCAACGCCCGCCAAATTTTGGAAAAACTTGATAAGCACTTTGACACGCCTGTTTACGATGAACTGCTCAATGCTGCAGAGAATTTCGACGCACTTTGGACATCTGCTGACTCCATTTCACCTATTGAGTTCGCAAGAAGGCTCACCGATGTTTTTGGGCTCTTCTCTTACCTGAAAGCACCCGTTGACAAAAAGTTCATCCTTGCACTACTAGGCAACAAAATTGGAAAGAAAAACCCGGAATGGCTTACCAAAGTCCGAAGTCTTTTCTACGAGAAGCAACCCGAAGAGTGGGTGACCCCTCCTGAGATGGTACGACATATCGATGAAAACCTGGGAAGCCCAACCTATGCCGCCGAACCCTCGACTACTACCTCTGTTGTACTGGCCACTGTTAAGCCAGACGACAAAAAGAAAAAGAAGAAGAAAGGGAGCTGCCCTCGCCATCCTAAGGGTGTTCACGACGACGAAGAATGCAGAGAACACCCAAACAAAAAGAAAGCTATCCAATCTACTAAGGCTGTGACAATCGGACGATTCACCTCTGCTCTATCCTCAATCGAAGGGGATCCTGTTCACCCCAATATCTACTGTTACAATGTGATACACAGCTTTGATCCTTAGTGCCATGCTACACTATCCGTATGTTATGTTTACTTGTAAAGATATATGTCGGTAATCTAGTTAGCTGACCTGGTCTTTCGGCTTTTGGCCAAGCAGAGAGCACCACCTAAAAGTCAAGGCCAATCATACATTTTCAGCCTCGTGGTAACTGAGAATATAGACATCAATAACTCCATTTATCCATACGCGGCATGAATCTACACTCTAACCAAATCAGATGCGCGAGCCAAGCGAGCGCAAGATGCGAAGGCGTTGTTTCAGGCGCTCTAGATCGGGCCATCTGTTCAGTCTTTGTCTAGATCACAGTCTAGTACATTTAGCAAATGATAATTAGCCTATTTTCCTAGACCTGAACCTTTGATGCCCTATTCATGTGATCTTGGCTGAGGCTGAAGATGAGCGCAGATCCTCTTGGCAAAGACCATCTGAGGCTGTTATTAGCGTGGGAATATCGTCTTATGGCTGGTCAAGCAGCACTCAATAGGAGATCCTTGGGTTCTTTTCTAGTTCTGTAAATGCTTTGCTATTCCCTTATCTTGCAGCTTTGAAGCGCCTCTAATTTCCTATTCTAGGAACCCGCACAATGGCCTCTTTGGCTAACTAGCCATCTACAAAAATAAAAACTCTTTTGGCGGTTTTCCTTTTTCATGTTTCCGAACTAGAATCTAGGTTCAAAGGCATTATATGGAACATTATCAACTACTAGCCAGTACCACAAAGCAGTGAAGACCTCGCATGACTGTGCGAACATAATCCATTGCATACAATATTTGTAGCTTTGTATGATGAGAAGGCCTCGAAAGGCTGGAGTTGAATTGAATAACAATCTAGCAGCGTTGCCACTTCGTAACGGTAAACCGACACTTGATGGCGAGGATGCCTGAACCTCGATCAGTATCTCAACTTTGCGACTGTACTCGTGTTGCCACCCGGTAGCACGGCGTATCTCCGTAGAGGCTTTGTGCATATCTATCTCCTCGCGAATCTTCGCTTGGGCGTCCATGGTCTAAGGCTTTGTGAGAAATAGCACCATTATTACCAGCTGCATCAGAGACACCCCCATCGTCCCAAACTTGATGAAAGACGGGTTTAGTTTAATGGCCCGTAACCGCGCTAGGGACAGTGCCATCGATTCTATCACCAGCACCAAGATCAGAAGGAATGCCGGGGGGGTTAGGAGATCGATAGTTGTTGTTGAGCTTCACAATTTGCTCAATAAGAGCCTGGCCCGGGAAGTCCATGACAACAATGCCAATATATCTGCCCTGGCTTTGCTCAAGGTATTGACCAAGAAGGCGGTTGATTCCAGATTTGGGATTGGTGTCATGAGCGATGTGAATGGGCCCGGCGCCGGCACTAGCGGTAGTGTGGGTGAAGTGCAGCGTGTTAGAGTGCGTCGGGGGAGCTTGGTTGCGATTAGCCCTGATGTTAGCCCATTTAACTTTCAAGAAGTAGATATCAACAGGAGTCCGCGCGTTAAAACTAGAGATATGAGTAGAGCTCTAGGGCAGCCCATAACGGCCGGGAGAGCTAGTGTCGAAATATTGAAGGATAAAGACCTTGCCATGAGCTTCGCCAAAAGTAGGGGGGGTCGTAATCATCAATGCCCTGAGAGTAAATATATTGGGCAGCACGATAATCGAATTTTATGCCAGAGACAAAGTATCTATTAATGGAGGGGGAAAAGAATTCATTGTCCCCGAATAAGCTACTTCTTCGGATGCATAGAATAATAGCTTCTCTAGGATGATCGTCAAGGAAGTCAAGCATGGTGCTCAAGACATAACTGAGATCATAAACGGTATCAGTAGATACACTATATACTTTGGCTTTATTTTTGACTAACCGGCAGCTAGTGTCAAAGTACCTAATGCCACTAGTAAGCTGCTGGTCTAAAGGCACATCTTGGCTCTGCAATTGATAATTCTCCATTCCATACGTCGTGGAATCGTGAGTTCGAAGAATGGAAAGCACTGGTAGAGACATAATCGGGGATACTGTTCATACAGTTGGTATTTTCGCCGGCGTCCAAATTAAAAGACCAGTAGTATCGATTGACTACATCTAATTTGTTAGCGTGGCTGGAGGCGACAGAGGCCAGCATCACAGAGAGAGAGAAGCGCATATTGACGACAAAGCCAATCAGATATCGGATATCAGACAGGTTCAGGGACTGGCAATGTATGAAGTATGAGAGCAGATGGTGAAAACGAGTTGATAATGGAAAAGGGACATGCAATCTTCTGAGCAGTTGACATCCGATCATATTAACACTTCGCCGTGACTGGGCTTTGAAAGTCTCACCTCTCTGAGATCTAAAGTCCGACTATGGTGGTGATGATAGCCCCATGATGTGTTTGAGAAGCCTCCGTCTCCTAAACTAAAGCTAGTGCAAACAGTATCCTGGATTCTGCTGCTTTGTCTAGAGGGGTTAATGGAGAAAAGCCTAACTTTAGGATGTCTGGAGGACTCTATAAGCTAGAGGTATTCATTTCAAAGCGCCCGTAGCATTATTTCTACTTTTTATCAAGGCACTTCTAAGCTTTTTCTCGGGCAAAGAGCCAGCCTGCGGTAGTCGCCATATGAGCCAAGTTCAGGTCAGAAAGGGCAATACGAGACATCGAGCTATGGTAGGCCTCACACATATATCGGTTGCTGCGTGAAGCCTGCGATGCACCGGCGAGTTCATATTTTTTTCTAGTCAGCCATCCTTTTCAGTGCTACATCTTGAATGTTTCTGGCATCGCTTGCGGGACACACAACTTTCTGGGGAGATTGCCTGCCTCCGAAACAGAGCCACCAGTCACAAGAAGCCCCTCCGGGTCCGCCAACGCATGGGTCACTACGAGGGGCTAAGCTTTCGCCACCGACAAGTCTGCTGGAGGGAAGTGTGGCAGGCAAGCAGCAACATACGCCTGCGGCTGGTCTCATCATTCTTCTAGTATAATGGTAGTTCGCGCCCGCAGAGGTCTTTCTATACAGCGTTTACACTCCTCAGCGGGCAAACCAATGATCTCCCGAGTCAAGAGCATATACGCACTGATGAAATCTCATCTCAAGAAGCCTATATTGGATCTCTGAGAAAATCAGAGAGCTATTAAGCTTGCCCTACTAAAAGTTGACAGATTGGAAATCGAATTAAGTTTAGTATCCTTCATCAGAGAGCCCGAGAAAAGCCCAGCTCAGTAGAAGTCATAGAACAGATTATTTCAGGGCAGCAAGGGCCTGGTTGAAGAGGTTGGAAGAATCACTCCAACAAGAAGTTCTAGCTCTGAGACTCGGGTTGTAAGATGAAGCACCGGACACTAATGTTAAGTCACAGCAAATTGTACCTTTGGTAGACACACCCAAGAAAAAACTAGCACCAGCCCCAGACGCTAGTTTCCTGACCGCAGTCGACAGCAATCAGTCAGAGACTGCGACCAAGACTTTGCGAGACTCACCCAGTGGCGTCTCTCAGCATTTAATAGTCCCTGTTCATAAAACCGCCTTCTTCGCCGAGCCCATCTCCACCGCTGCTACTGGGAGGCAATTCACTATAGGCCACATACGGAGGATATGACGCCGTAAGGAGCGCTTGGTACGCAGCGCAACCAGCTCATAGTACCAAGACGAATCAACGATATCATATGGTAATGAGGCTTTCGCATAGATATAGCAAGCTAAGCTACAAATAGCGTCTAGACTGCAAACAGTTGTCATTTAGCCAACAAAGGAAAGGGGCCAGCTATGTCTGTAGGGGCAATAGAAGGGGACAATACTTGAACTTGGATAGCGGGTGTATAGAAGACAGTGTCATTGTCAGAAATCATATTATTGGATTATAAACTCAGTAGGAAAACCATTGAACACTATCTACATACAGCCCCAATGGCTCTTGTATAAACTAGAAAACCTCAACCTGCTTTCTTTAGCAAATCAATAGGCGGTTTGTTTTCCCCATAAGGACAAAAGAAAGCGCCGATACCCAGTCTCTTACAATCCCAAGTTTTCAAAGGCCCAGTGTTAAATCACCTTCACGAAGTCATAAATTCATTAGTAATATGCCTTTGAACTCCCAATACAATCTTGTTCATGAAGCTGAATAATTGATACATCACCTACTCACCAGCAGCACCTTAGATTAGCTAGCTTCTACAAGCTTCCCATGACCCGAATTTAAGGTGGACGGTGCGCTCGTCTGGCCCGTTCGATCTTGCCATCAGCAGGCGCTTGGTATAGTGCAAGCATATCATGTAGTTTTGTCAAAACTGCCATATATCCACATAGCTGCCAAGTGCCCATGCGTGTGCATACATGCAGAAGTATAAATTTCAGATCACGATGGTGAAGGCCTTGTAGAGGACAATGCGCAACACAATCTCCACTAGTGACAGGTGCAGTCGTGGCACTAGAGTTCCCATTTCAGAAGACGGATCATACTAGACACTACGGCAGTTAATTTTACAGTATCCAATGCTAGTAAGCGGAATGCCCAAAAGGGAATCTAGCATTATTGCGACTCATAGACATGCCAGTCTCAAAGATACATGGTGTAAGCAAAAGAATGCCATCGTCTACCCATCCGAGATCTTGGGCCTCAGCCATGTTTAAATCACAGCATCAATCGCCAGTGGCACTATGTCGTTACTATCAGTAGCATGGCTTAGGGCCATAGAGCCTAACACCACCCACAAGGACGGGCGAAGAACCACATGCTAGCAGTGATGCCAAGTGACTATCGACATCGACATGATAACACTAAAGATTGGAAGAGTTGGGGGGTACTATTGCAAATGGTCTGATAGGTGAAAAGAGGGATGTACGATCTCTCCCATGGCAGCGATCGCCATGTGTTAGAAACCGGTAAGATGAAGCACCAAATTAGGTCAAATGCTTGCAATCATGATACTACAGTTTAGTTTTTTTTTAACAATGCAAGAGATACCCACACACCTCATAACACTTTTCTGCATAACAGATCGTAAGCAAGGGAAGGGAGAAATTAACACTCTAGCTAATGTACCGAGTAAATTATGCGCGGCCTTCATTGCTCTACTTTTAAGAGATGATAAGAGGTTTAGGCAGATTCTGGCCAAAGCAAACGCTTGAGCCAGTCTACACAGCTCCATATGACTCAAGGCAGTATTTACATTTGAATAACCAGAAACGCAAATGCATGGCTCGCCCTTGAGACCTGAAAGTCCAAGCACAAGTAGCAAAAGAATCTGTTCAATCTCTACCGTTGCATCTGAGGCCCTTGGCCAAAAGTAAGACCACATTCATCATCTCCATAGTCGACAAATGCCCATCCTGTCATGAAAATAGCACTTGAGAACGTGTTTGCAGCTACAGGAATCCTCATGTACGGCTATCTCCGCCACCTCAATTTAATCTATTGACTAATTCACTAGCGACTGCACCAGAAAGTTTAAGGTGGGAGCTGAAAAAGGGTTCCCAATGACGATGTCTAAGCCAGGGCAGTGAAAGAGGAGAACGCTAAGACCAAATACTGAAGACTGGGGTTTCAGGGATACATGCCTCAGTATCAGCGCACGAGACAATCCATACACACACTGTTATCTAGAGAAGCGGTACCTTGAATAAAGGATACCGCTCTTTAACTGCGTGCGCCTTCGTCCGCACTTTGTCTGAACTTGAACTTGAATATTTTTCACGTCTCGTACTTTGTGTGTTTGCGACACTCTTTCTATAATCTACTGTTGTACATATCTGCGTCAGCTCAACAATACCCTTGCACTAGAAAGGTGCATGAGCGCTGCCAGAGCACCCCCAAACCTTCCTGCTAATCTCAGTTATTCGCTAAACACTCGCTGAGAAAAGTCTAACCTGATATATCATCAAGTAAGTGCTAATTGCTCATTAGCTAACTGACGCAATTCGTTAAACTATGTGCAAAAAGAAAGACTCCTGGTGAAGCTACCTTGGAATTGATGACAATAATGCCATCATTGCGAGCAGTGCATCATCGTGATAGTCGTCGTCGATGACATCATCAGTATAGTAGAAAGACACGACTTGGGCTATTATACACCCAGTGCATTTTATTGAGCTTTGGCCAGTACCGGAAGCTGCAATACACTATTTCTAGGCTTCTGCCTGTTTGGCGCCCGTTCTATATACGCAACATGTACTCCGAACGCCATGCCGAGCAAACCGGTAGAGCGACGAAAACAGATATAGGGCACAAGCACGGGGACTCAGACACGGAGAAAATCATCATCGACACATTCATATTGAAAGCTAGATGATCACGTATTTTGTAGAAGGAAATAAAACTTGGACCAATAACTGACATGTTTGTGATAACTTGTATTACACTCTATTGTAGCCATTGCTAACATTCTATTCACCATCAAGCCAACCATTTCTTCACCTACTTGGACCTGTAGCTCCCTAATTTTGAGCACTGTTAGGGTCACGGTAGTTACCAGCAGCGGGGTAAGCACCATGGGCATAGGCAGCACCATAGTTAGGAGCAGGAGTGAAGCCACCGTTAGGAGGAGGAGGGAAGCCACCGTTAGGAGCAGGAGGGAAGCCACCGTTAGGAGCAGGAGGGAAGCCACCGTTAGGAGCAGGAGGGAAGCCATTGTTAGGAGCAGGAGGGAAACCACCGTGAGGAGCAGGGGGGAAACCACCGTTAGCAGCAGGAGGGAAACCACCGTTAGCAGCAGGAGGGAAGCCATTGTTAGGAGCAGGGGGGAAGCCATTGTTAGAAGCAAAAACTCCAGGCGGAATCACTTCATAGCGTTTGTTAAACTTCAGGAGCTGCTCAACAACACTCTTGCCGGGGAAGTCCATCACGATAACGCCAAAATAACCCCTGTCGTTTCCCAAGAAAAAATTGCCCAAGCGGCTCGACTTGGCTGTTAGAAGGTAGTCACCAAGACGGGCGTTGATACCAGGATCATCATGAGGGCCAGCCGCAAATGTAATGGGCTTAGCGCCAACACTAACAGTAACATCGGTGACATAGAGCTTCTCAGAGCTTTTCAAAGAGAGGGTTAAATAGCTTTGGACGGCGATCCATTTTGCCGACAGCAACGGTCTTATTCCAAACTTGAAGTGGTAGTAAGAGATCAAACGAGAACTCCAAGAGAGACCAAACTGGCCAGACTTAGTGTCAAAGTCCTGCAGGATGAAAACCTTGCCGCGAACCTCGCCAAGAGTCGGGATGGTGGAAATGCTAGAACCGCCCCTGGAGAAGACACGCTGAGCAGCACGATTTCCAAGAGGGGTTCCAGGGCTCAACAACTTGCGAATCTGGCCGGAGAAGAACGAGGTAGGTTCAAGGGCATTGCCCTTCTGAATGCGCAGGATGACAGCCTCGCGAGAGTTTGCATCGAGGAAGTCATAAACAGTGGTTAACACATAATCCAAGGTAAAACCAGTCTTAGTGCCTCCATGGGTTACCATGAGCTGACCGTCTATAGTCATGCAACTGACATCGAGGTATCTGACGCCACCAGTAAGCTGATAGGCCAAAGGTGTGTTTTGGGACTGCAAAAGTCCATCGCCGATATGGGTGTTCATAGAGTTGTGAGTGCCAGGAATGGTCAAACTCGCCAGAGAGGTGCCATCCGCAATGTAATGCATCCAGTTATTGTACTGGCCGTAGGCGAGATCAAAAGACCAAGCGTCATTGAACTCGCCGTAGGTAGCAGCATGACTCAAGGCCAAAGAGGCCAGGGTCGCTAAGAAAGAGAAGCGCATATTGATAGCGAAGTTAGAATGAGCGTGAGTGTCGTACAGACTCCAAGATCAGCGGTGGGTGAAAGAGGCGAAGAGAGAGGGGAGGGGGATCGATGGCGATGAGGGAGAAAGGATATGAAGTGTCCTAGACGGTGGGCGTGCTATCGTATTAATAGTTGGGCTGTGGCCTGGGGTTGCCGGCCCCATCTTGCTGAGTTAAAAAATCCTGGGGTGGCCCAGTGATCTGTTCGGGAAGCCTTCATCCACTAGGTTAGATGGAATCAGCACAAAGATGCCCTCGCTCCCCTGTTACCTTTCTCAAGAGAGAGAACTGAGAAAAGCCTATGATTAGCTGACATTAATTCTTGGAACAGCCGGAGAACCCTGAGCAGCATGCAAGGTATGGCTGTAAATATTAGAGTCTATCCCTCTATTTTTGTGCATGATGGGTATTTCAAAGCAGAAAGCCCTGGCTAAGTCATCCAAAAATGTAGCTGGGGGCAAGGAGCTGCAGTGATATCCTTTCGAGTTGATTGTTGCATGAAACCTATGGCCACTTTGCCAAGGTCTGTTTTTGCAAAGGAAAACCCTGGCCCTAGCGCCTATATCGCGCATATTCATTATAGTCTTATTTTTTTCTTTTTTTCCTGGCTAGTTCTTGGCACTGGTGAAGTGACATGGACAGACCCAGCTTTGCCTCCCATCCTGCGACACATGGGTGTCTTGTAGCAAGAATAGATATTCTAGTAACTCGCCTAGGGGACCCATCGCTTGTTTATTTATATTTGTATCTTGCGCCACTGCCCAAGCTGTGACGTACACCGGAAAAAGTCAGACTAGTCAGATCACTTTTGTTTATGTGACGATTTGGTGGTGGTCTTGTATTCATCCGTACGCAGTCTGAAGCCAAGCCCTGGCCAAAGCAGACACACAGGCCAGGGCAGCATACAACACTAACTCTACGAGAAATTGTCGTCTCAAGCGCTGCAGATGTCGAGACTCTCTTGCTCTTTTCTTGCCTGGACTGTCGTCTAGCACAAATGGAAGTAATCTTTCGCGTACTTTCACGCGAATCGGATGATTTATGTCTATCAAATCAAAAGATCCAGCCTTCGAGCAGGCCTTGCTAAGGAAGATAGTCCATAGTTGGCGTTAGTCTAAGAATATATTTGTTCAGAATGAAGGACCTCTAACATTTTGTCCGAGTCTGCTATCCGATAGGATGGCGACGGGCTAGTTAAATTCTCGCTTAATATTTACCGCGTCACATCTAGCCTGCCGCCAAGATCCTATTTACTCTTTGAACGGCGGCAACGGAACGGATAAGACGGAAACCATGAGTGTCTATGACCTTCTAGTCGGTGTTTTTGAGGCATAATCACTCCGCGTTTTCCCCTGGCTCTAGATGAGACATGTTATTTTCCTACCCAATTGCTTATATCTGCTTCCATCTGCCTGTCTCTGGAAACAGCATAATACTTGCCTTGGCCAACTATAAGCCGAAGATCAAGAACCTTCGGCAATTCCCCGACATTTATGCCAAAATATAGATTTCAAGGCGCCGTATGGAGAGTTTGTGAGGCGTTGCTGGTAGCGGTGCTAGCCAGAATCGCCAAGCCCTAAAAGGCCCGCTTAGCGACATAGATGGAATTCAAGATACGCCATATACGAAGCTGTATTAGTAAGCCCTGGCAGCATTGGATGGATGGTGAGTATTTAGAGTTAACAGCTTCGGTAGCTGAAATCAGACGGGCGTCGTTTATCGCGTCATTGTTAGCAGGTCCACTTCTAGACTGCTCTAATGTGATAGTAGTTGGCATGGCTTATCAAGAAATAGAAGCCTTGTAGCCATAGCCGCAGCCATAGCAGCAGCCATGGACTGGTTCCACTTGAGCATGCAGGTCCCCAAACGCTGTTAGTTGTGTCGCGATTCGGTGTATTACTTTCCACTTGGTTCCTACAGTTCTAACAACAAGACTTCTGAAGGATGCCACTTTTATAGGTCAGATAAGTCTTGTGTCCCAGTAATATCTTAAGGTGTTGGCCCTCCATGGGTGTGGAGGCTGAAGCTGCGGCTGAAGTCTCGTTATGCCTCCGGTAGGGTTGGGGCTTTTGACATGTAACCCTGCTATCAGGGATGATCGTTATAGCTCCTCGCAACAAACGCTAAACCTGTATGGCTTATTCTCAGACTGTCGCGTGGCGGTAGCAATGGACATGAGTGGCGCAGAGGTTACTTTTGACACACGACCCCTGGGTCCCAGTCATCTGTTGAGAAAACTTCCTCGAGTGTCCCGGAGAATGTTCGGGTAAACAGATAAGACGGGGTTCTTATCTGAGGAAAAAAGAGGTGAGTATAAATGGAAAGAGGAGAGGAGTGAACAGACTTTTCATTTAACTTGATACAAAATACTCAAGGTATAGTTTTAAGTCTATCAGAGCAGAAAATGATATCTTAGTACACCCTTGAATAGCATTTCGAGAAACTTGCGCTCTAAAATGCTGGTGTCGGAATATGTGGTCGATGTCCTACTGAGCAATAGCCCTATTCTGTGTCGCTAGCAATAGCAACATCATGCTGTCGCTCGTTATGGCTTAGGGCCAGTAGCATGCCATTATTTGGTTTGCTGATCGGTGGATTCTAGGCCTTTGGATTGCCGAAACCACTCCTGTAGGAGCTGTCAACAAACTGACACTGGCCCCAAAGCGCTGCATAGAGAAGCGTTGGTACTAGGGCAAAGCCGATGCCAAGTTTAATGGCTATGCCCTGATGTCTGCATGAAATAGGTCCGCTGAGGCGCGCTAGCAGTGCAGGTGAGTGACTGAGATGGGTTTTATAAGCACCGACAGTTGAAGGAAATGCTCTCCCTCACACGTCACTTGCACTCTCCAACCTAGTGGTAATAACTTCAACGGACCAACAAAAGACCGGCTTTTGGTGGCTGCAAACCCGTACAAAGTAGCCCCGCCGCTCGGTCAGTGTCTTAATTCTTACTTTTGACCTTGCTCTCGCCGTTGTTGCTGTGGCATGTGTATTGGTAGTGCCTACCCTACAGCATGCCATGCTTGTTAACTGAGAAGCGTACAAAAGTGGCTTCGGATCATCTGAACGCTATGCGTCGTGGGGTGCACGAGGGTATCGACGCCAGCGCCTCCCAGTACACCAGACGGGTCGATGCCGTATTCCTTGCGGAAACATAAGTTGGCTTCGAAGTTGAGGTGGAAGAGGTCTAGAGCATACTGTAAGCTGACCGCGGTTTCCATGCTAACCTTGGGAGTATCTAGGGCAGCAATAGTGAAGTTGGTTGCGAGACTTCAGGGCCTCAAGAATAGACACAGATGGGCTCCTCTTATGCCTTTTGATTCGCTATTCGGGGTATTTAGACTGCGAGGTAGCCTCAAGCATTGTCTTTTGGGTCTTAGGAACCCAAGGGCAAGGCGGACTTGTCTCTTCAATAGGCCTAGGTCTGTTTAAGCGATCCAAAGCACCCACATCAAGAGATTGGAGAAGGTGAGACAAATGAGGCGGCATGCGTAGCGCGGCGATGTGGTTGTCTTGGAATATTTCTCAAGGTTGACCCAGTAGTGACTGTCATGTCTATTCAGGATTAGAAGATGACAGCGCCCGGTTGATTGGGCCACGATGTGCTAATCGAAGTTCCCGAGCCACTCAAAACCTGCATCATTGCCGATCTAGTCACTGTGAGTCACCGCAATAGCCCAGTCGTCCGGAAGGTTACTTTCTTGGTGCCAGTTGGTGAGGTGATAATGGCCCACATTCACGATGAACGGTGCGATCACCTGGCCTTCTACATTAATCTCCTAAATGACTGTAACCCATTCCCGGCTCCCTACCCAGGCTTGTTTCGTCTTTCCACGTCTTTCTGCGCCTATGACAACCATTCTGCTTGCCATAACACCCATCATAAGGCCTGTCTTGACAGAGCTGTAGATGTCAGCCAGGCTGATACCATACTTCGCAGTTGCCTTCCCCACGAGTCTGAACTAATCGCGAATAAGGGCTGTATCTTCGCATTTGTCTCTCTGGTAGTCGTATGTACGATTAAAACGCGCCATGAGGTTTGGTTGTGACTTGACAAAGTTAGAAATTCGACACGTGCCGACGGGTGACACGCCGCGGTCGGCGAGCAGTCTGGCAATTTCTTTCGCACCACGAAGCCAGGGGGGAGCCCTCGAGAGTCTAGGCCAATAATACATTCAGCAATGATATATTCTTCTAGATCAGATCGTTTGTGCCATTTAGGGACACTATCGCCTCGAGAAGGTTTGCCATGATATCGATCATAGAGGATACTAGGCGGGACTTTGTACTATGTGTAAAAACTGGGCACACATGTGGTAAGATACAGCAGTAGAAAGCTGCCTTAGCAGGACTTCCATTATCATAGAGATACTTGAACACGAATGCATTGTTAATCTAATCTTCAAAGTCAAATGGTTAATTGATATGGCTAGCTTCCACACTGCCACCACCAGGACATGTCCAAAACATAGGCTCCTCAAATTGCTGTCGCCAAACACAGCCAAAGTATCCAGATGACGGTGTACCGCGAAGTTTCTCAAACATACTGCACAGCTTCTTGCTAATGTCTGGTTTTCTGGTGTCACTCAGGTCCTCCAATAACTCATCAAGGGCTCGCCCTATGTTGGTGGGTTGCTCATGTTTGTTAAAATCGCACACTGTTCAGTTGAGCTAATGTTTGATTTCTATTAGTGGCTGACAAGAGATTCCCAAGTCTGTATCAGATTTGTATGGAAAAACTTCCGCTATCCAGGAGGACAACTAAATAGTTCCTAGTAAAAAAACCTCATGTGGTGTGTTTTGAGGCCACAAAGCTTTGCCTGTATAGTAGCTTAAAGTGTAGTTGGTGATATGAAGTTTGCGCCACACTGTGGCACTCACATGTGGCTGACACACATTTCACAAGTTCTAGGAGGCTAAATTGAACTTCTTCATGCAAAATCCCCACGGGTTATAAGCCCAGATCTTCATTGATTCAGGTGCCATCCATTTTTACATTTCATCCGCTCCACACAGCAGCAGCAGCAGTGCGCCATTTCCTTCAACTTTCAATTTTACCCTAAAAACTTACTACAATCATGTCCGATAAGAAGCTTGCTCCTCAGCTCACTGTCAGCCTGGCCATGATCGCCCTATCTCGAAAATGCATGCTGGACATGGATATCATGGTTGACCCCAAAGACGTCAGACAATCGATTCTCGAAAGAAAGCTCCCCACAATGGAGGAAGTTCCGTATAGCCGATGGTGCGAAAAATTCACGCAGGCTGTCATCATCTCCAGAACGTCAGTAGTGTTTGACCCTTCTGAGCTGGGTGAAATGACTGCCCAGCTCTTGGTGGCCGAGGAAACTTGGAGAAGGGAGCTGGCTCGATGCTCACCGACGACCATCTTCGGGAAGGATGAAACGCTTGGCAAAATTCTAGAAGTCATACATGAAAGAAGCAAACTCTGTGAGAATGCAGCATCGAGTAAGGCTTTAGCTGAGATTTTAGCGAGGAGATTGACTGCCATTCAAGAGTTGCGTGGTGTGCTCCTCTATATCAAGCCTCGAATTCCTTTGATTGAGGTTCAGTTGGGAAAATCTACAGCTCGATTTCTGGCAATGCACTTTTATTCTCAGTTAGCCCCTTTCGATCTTAAACTGGCGCAGAGCTTATACGAATGCACTACACCAATTGCTGTTTTGAGAAATCTGACTGATTATGTGATCATTATGGCAGCTGTGGAGGTACATAGGCAGTGTGAGTATTGTGGAAATAATGGCCATCTGGAAAAGAACTGCAAGAAGAAGAAGAGGCAAAGGAAGAAGGATAAGGTGAAACAGTGACCTAGTGACAATCCAAGTGCGAAGACTAAAACCCTTCATTACACTGGGCAGATACTTATAAGCTCTGGTACAGCCATGTCCCCCCTACTTGACAAAGATCTATTTTCCACTTACTTCCCTTCGATCACCACCTTTGCTCGAGGCGTGGGTGGCATAAATGTGAAATGTTTAGGTCGAGGTACATTTGAATTCCCTGATGATCAGGGAGTCCTTGTCAAAGTTGAAGACGTCCTACACATTCCTCGTAGTGAACGCCTCCTGGCCTATGGTCAGCTAGAATCGGTCGGATATACATGGAGCTATCTTCCTGATGGCTCGTGCATTCTGGATAACGGCCGAGGCTCTACACTATCGATTGCTTTGAGAGGAGGAAGAACCTGGTACGACGTGCATTCCAAGGGAGCATCCTCGAAAGCCACTGCAAGGGTGCACCCCCCAAATGTCCCGCTTTACCACTTGTGATTGATATTTTAGATTAGTTTCCTTTCCTTTTCCATCCAATGTAGAATATCTGATTATCTCTAGACCTGACCATGTGAAACAATTTGCGAACTAACTCGTCACAACCACAACAGACTGGCACTACGTGCTCACTCACATCAATAATCACCATGTACAGCGTACTCTAGCACAGCATGGATTAAGAACAGTAATAGATGGTGTGAGAGGCTAATCTTGTATTAAGGCAAAGGTCACTCACAGTCCGACTCCCACATCTGGTCTACACTGGGCAGAGAAAGCACTTGAGTATCTACATCTAGATCTCGTTGGTGGTCAGAGTCCCTTGCCACCTGCGACATCCTCGACAGGCTCTCCACTGGCCAATGGGTTTCTGCTAGTAGTCAATGAATCGCCCTTACGCAGGTGGGCTTTCCCTGTCTGCGGTAAGAAGGATGTATCGATTTTGATAGAGACATTGCTTAAGCAACTCAAGAATCAGATGGGTCATTATCTAAAAACATTACACTCTGATGATGCCTCTGAGTTTAAAAGCACTCAATACATATTACTGGCAGAATGTCACAGCATCACATGGAGTCGAAGTGCAGGGTATGCCCATGAACAAAATGGCATTGTTGAAAGAAGAATATGCACCGTCTGTGAGTCACCCTGTGCAACGCATGAAAGTGCAAACCTTCCGAGTAAGTTCTGGCTAGAGACACTGCAAGGCGTCCTACATATTCTTATATTCTGAACAGGGCAGTAAACCCTGTGGCCAAGACCTCACCATATCAGGTACTTTACGGCAAACTTCTGGATACGAGTCGCCTTCATCCTATCGATTGCTGTGCATTCTAGCTGACAGAACAAGAGGAACGAGATTGAACTGAAGGCCATGTCAGGCATACTAGTCGGTTTCCACTTCTCAAACTCCTAATATGCCCTGGAAGATAGACTTGATAAAAAAGTCATCTCGTGATGTATTGTTACATTCATAGATAGCGTGTTCCCGCTAAAGTCGTGAATTATAGCTCTGAGAATTCAGGTAGAATTTCCTGTCTTCCAGGCGTTGTATAGTCCTAAAAGGGATAAGTGACTTGAAGCTATGCACAAGGAAGTATAGATCATCAAGTTGTATGGCTCATAGGAAATGATTCCAGCACATTTAGCTCCATGCAGGCCGATTAACAGCGAATAAGGTTCTTCTTCAAAAGAACGACAGTGGAACATTCAAAGCTATATAGTGTGCTGGCAGCTACAATGAAGAAATACATGCAGATATAAGCGCTGAACTCCTAAACGGTGTATCTCCTAGGATGATTCTAGCCCTTGTGGCATCATGTGATCTAGTATGTCATGGTTTAGACGTTAAGTCAGCATTCTTCAATGCAAACCTAGACAAGCCAGAGTACGTGAAACCACCTGTGCACATGGGATTTCCTGCAGACCACATCGTTAAGCTAAAGAAGGCTGATTACAGTCTTAGGTCAACCCCTAAGCACTGGCAGGAGACCCTAAGGAGATGCTTCACAGACATTGGTTTCGCTTCATTGAAGAATGGCACAACGATGTTCTACAACAGCCAGACATGGATTGCAGGCTATATTAATGTTATGGTTTTACTGTCTAAAGAAGCCAGTGATACCCTTGATGCGATCTCTAGTTTGTCTCACACTTCAACTTCAGGACCTTCTTCCAGTGTCCTCATTTCTCAGGATTTACGATCCACGTAGCCAGACAGAACTAGTAGCTAGCTTAAGGGACCTCCAGTTGGCCACTATCAGGGGTCCACGCTTCTAATGCTATTGGATTGGAGCTGTAGGGGTATTGATGGATATTTCATGTCCTAGTAGTCGGCAACTTATCCTATAGATTTCTATGCAAAATACTGGTCGACAAAAGGCCAATGCACATGGCTGAAATCGCAGCTACGTCGTTTGAGAGCGATGCTCTTTTGCCAGCCGTTTCAGTTAGTGCCTGTCCTTGAGCTTGGGGCTATATTGGCAGCAACAATACACTGCTTCTTAGGTTATCCGTGTTCTTGTTACTTGGCCGGCTTGCGTGTAGCATGCGCCTGGCGCCACGCTAAACAAACAGGACGACGAAGACAGATTCAGGCACCAGCACAGGTACCAAGAGCAAGGACTATCACAGATGATACATGCAAAATGAAGTCTAGCTAGGCCTCAAAGAAAACAGGCCCCAGTGGGATTCTTTTCGTAGTGACATATTTTTATTTATTTGTACTGCAACCTTTGGTACCTATTCAATATTAACTTGATCATTTTTTTATGTATCATGAACCCAAATTCGTAACGTCACTTCCTAATACTGGCCAGGGTTAGAGTTGGAAT